>BMAO01005444.1:0-147624 GCA_019973975.1 Trichonephila clavata
TTGACTTTTATCGTTAAATTTTTTTCCATTTTTAATCAGTTAGCATACGAATAAAATAAAAATGAGTAACCAGAAAAATTAATTCTAAATAATTATTAAACTGCCAGTACTTTCTTAATGTATTTTTTCAATGTGTAGACTTTTATTGGGTCATCTACATTAGCATTAGTTCTCGAAGTTGCTAACAAAAATCGGGTTGATTTAGGTTTGTATGAGTTTATGTTTTTCTCCAAAACTGAGGAAAAAAGCAAAAGTGCGTTCACAAAAGAAAATATATGATCAATAAAGATTGAAAAAGAACAATCATTTACTTGTAATCTTAATTTTAATCTTAATCTTAATTTTCTTAAATGTCTTATAGTATCGAGAAGAAAAGCTAAATCTCAAGGCCTGTATCATTCTTAAGAAGCAAACACTAACTGGGTAGTGTTCATTGTTTTATTCCAGAATTTTTAAAGACGCTCCCTCAAGCTCCAGAATCTCAAGAATGCACCTTCTTTAAAGAACCAACGCACACAACAATGAAGGAGTGTTGTCCATATTATATATAATTTTCTATCGTAATTTAATTAAGGTATCCGACTACCCTAAATTGTGAATTTTGCCAAACACTGGCACATTTCTTTATGATTTTATTGTATAGGCAATTAGTTTTGTAAAAATACCAAGTCTATTATTTTTCGTTCTCTACAACAAAAACTGCAAGTGATTTAGTAAAAGCAGGTGCTATTACTTTAAGCAAGATATACTTTAAAACACGTTTTACTCGAAATGTGTTTTTTTAAAAGGCTCAAACGGGGCAGCGATTGCTATAAAAGTATTTAAAATAAATAAGTATTATTTTTTGTGTATATTCTGTATAATAGTAGAAGTGTTTTAACCTTCAGATTTATCAAGCACTGTTTTTTACTAAATTTACAGTCTCTTCTTTTAATATAATCACTCTTTTTTAAGCAATTTCATGTTAGTAATTCAGAAAAATTGTTCTAGTTTTTGTAAAAAATTAAAATATCTCTTATATATCCTGAAGGTCATTTCAAGAATGAATAACATAACACATCAGAAATTGAAAACTGACAATTTGTTCATTAACTTTTGGTACAAAATGGACCCCATTTATGCTATTTTTTGTAATTTTTACCCGTTTTAGTAATAATAATTTCTTTTTCTCTTCTTAATTTTAGCATATTTTTCTTCTAATGTACTAAACAAATCTAAAAGCAACAAAAAAAACCCCTTATCTCCATTTTTTTAAGTTGTCGCAAGTAGTCGGATTCCTTTAGTGTATTTAAAATAAATTATGATATTTTGTCTGAGACACACACAACCATACACACATCTTTCAATAAAACAGTAAAAAATATTAGTATTTGCTATTATCTTTTCAAATTTTTAATAAGTCTTTGCATGCCACTCTTAACCATACTCATGCGTGTCACAGTGGCACGCGTGCCGCGGTTGGCCACCCCTGCCCTAAAGGGAGAATTCAGAAAGAAAGCTCAACTGATCCGGGATGCTGTGAGCCTTCAAGAGGATGCCAAGGACGTGAGCTATCAAAATTAGCTGTGAAGCTTTTCCCCGGCTGCAGCTATCGATTTATCGCAATGACTGCCTGAACCGGAGTATGTGCATAGATTGCTCTCTCCATCTCTAAGCGTAGATATTACTACCAATAGGAAACGTTGCGTTTTCTCGGTTTTCCAGTAATTAAATCTCTAAATCATCAGGACGCAAATTTTAATTCGGATTTCGAACTGACAATTGCAACGCTGCTCAAGTGATAGAAGGAAATAACGTTTCGTTCGAAGCAATTACTTCACAAATTCGATTTTAGAAATCACGTTCCGGAATAATGAAACCATTATTCTAGGAAGACTAAAAGACCATTACTGCAGACGCTGTGAGCTTGAATTCTAATTACCAGAGTTAAAATTGAAATGGTTATAGTTAAGTATGCATTCATCTTGAATGTAAAGTAATCACGATCGAATCTTTTAAAATTTTTTAAATTTTAAATTCTAGTGCAATTTGTTCTTATTTTTATTACTTTATTTCGTAGGATTTAGTTTTTACGCCGAGCCTAGGTTTATTTTATGAAGTTTATTTAAGTAGATAAGAATTTTAAAATAATTTTATTTTCTAATTTTCCCGTATAAACTTGCTCATTGCAGCATGCTTGTCTAAAGTGCGTCCCACGGACCGCATACGGCTCAAAAGCTTTTAAAATGCGGCCCAAACGCAAATCATGAAAATATTTCACTTTACACATTTTTATTAAAAAAATAAATGTATGCACAAAATACGCAAAATATGCTGCACTAATTTTCGATTTAACTGAAGAGTTTGAAAGAAGATTTCAAGTTATTCTAAAAAACGAAGAGTATTTCAATATATTTCTCTACCCTGTTTTCCCTAGAAACAAATAAATTACCTTCAAATCTTCAAATGGAATACATTGAACTGAAAGTAACATTCAACTGAAAGAAAAATTTGGGAATGTTTCTATACTGGAGTTTTATAAAGATTACCTACACTGAGCGATTAATATCCTCATTTTCACACTCATGCTTTGTTAATGTCTTTATATAGCTTTTGGCAGTACTTATATTTGTGAACAGTTATTTTCCAAGAATGAAGCATATAAAAAACAAAAATACGACAAAGATCACTGACAAACATCTTGAAATGCATTAAGAATTGCAACTTCGTCTATTGAACCCGATATCCATTGTTAGTTCAACACAAACGCAAATTCATTCTTCTCATTTACTTGATTTTTCTCCCATCTTTATGAAATCCAAACTAAATGAAACGAAACTTTTAAAAATTTAAAATAAATGTGTACCTATTCATGTCTAATGCAAACTTTAAAAAATTATAATAAAAATAAGTTAATTTATTTTAATAAAACTACATAGAGTTAATTTTTACTTCAATTTGTAAAAAAATATTGTATGTGCGGCCCAGAAAAAAAATTTTTTTTTGTAATGCGGCACACAAGCGGTCATAGTTTAGACACCCATGCATTACAGAGTCTAAAGAAAAGATGTAGATGCAGCGACCCTTTCTCCCGCAAGCAGCTTGGTGTGGTGTGGTGTGGTGGTTAGGAGAGCGAAGTGCCAGCTCAGGTGTCGTCCGCGTCTCTTGACCATGGTTCAAAATTACGTGGACCGTCGCCAAAAGCCCTCGTGTTGCTAATCAGTGCGACGTTAATATTCTCTCACTCTCACTCTCCGCAAGCAGCAGACAAAAATGCAGGATTAAAAGAGCTTAACGACTGTTTTGAAAAGAGATTCCTTTTCACCCCCAGTCGTCTAACGCGTGTAAAAAGTGGCTTCGAACCCGTGGGAGGGTAGTTCAAATAACACTTTTTCCAACTTTTCCAAGATCACTAAGCGTGATCCTCCCTTCTTCAACAGCTTCCACCGAAGTGTACATTAAATATATTGAAGTACACTAACTGGCAGGACAACTTATCGCTATGATTAGGCACTTCACGGAGAGTTCAACTAATAAGGCATTTCCAATAAGTCACAAGTTATTCAAAGCGGTTACGGTGCACATTTCACCCAGACCCGTCATCTCAAGAGAACTTGTTCACAATGCCAACGGAAAAGCATTCCAACGACACTCAAACCTACTGGGATTAGGGACGTTTTAAAACTTATTGAAACCCTGGACCCCTACATAAAAGCAGGCCCTGTCTCCCCTATGATGTTTAAAAGTAGATAGGACATAGCATACGTTGTCAATACTCGTACAAACAATAACCCGAAATAAACAATTTGTGCATAACTTACAATCGCACAAATCAGCTCAAACGACTGCCGCTCTTTGACTTTATGAGTATGGTTATAGACCTAGGCCTATACATGGACGAAGGTCATCACATAATAATACAGACTTGCCACTGTTGCCAGTTGACAAATAGACCGAAATTCCCAATATTTCGGAGAATACAACAGGAAAAGACATTTGACAATTAAAATTATTCAAATCATGATCTTATTAAGTCTTAGTCGAAAACAGAAGAAGTCCCAAGTCCCCGGGTCAGTCAGCACACGCCTTAAGACGTCCCTGACTGGGATATATTTTTGCAGCAATGGTTGGAAAAAACAACCTATCTTTATGTATCGTTCAGAAAGCCTATCAACAGCATAAGCGACTTTCTTCTCCAGGAAGGGGATATGCAGCGACTTCTTCTTTGGCACGTCGCAAACAAAGGACAGGAATAAAAGGCTAAGTGACTGGTTCAAAAGGATTCCTTTTCGACAAACGAGTGTACTTGGGACCCAAAGGTGGCCTGTTCAAGAGTTGTCAACCAAGGGTGTCATAGATGAATTGCCATCAATAGCTTTTTGCCGAAATGGCATGAAACAGATGAATAGACTACATGATAAGTTTTGAGTTGAGGACTCATTTAGGAAGGATTATTACACTTCTGATTTATAGATGCTGATAATCAGAGTCTGGATTAGATATTAATATAGTGCTACAAATTTCACCTTGTATTGATTTTTATAATTAAATAACTATTTCCCCTTTTCATTATTTCTATTTAGTAGAGAGGGGAGTATTTATGCTTAGTGAATAAAATAATAATCAAGCTCTTAATGTAATTTTTGGGAGTTTCCAGGAGAATTAGACTTTTTATATTTTTCAAAGCGAATCAACAAAGTTTCTATTGTTGTTGCATTAATATTTTTGCATTTTAACTTAAGAAATTCAGAAAATTCCAGTATTTCTATACATTTATTGCCTGGAGCAATTCCCCTTCATGGTATTAATTAATTAATAAAGGAAAAATACTTGCTTATTAATACCGATTTAGACGCTGCAACTATTTAAAAAATTTGTATATATATAGTAATAGCCCGAACTTTTTCGCGATGGGGGGGGGGGACGTGAGTGATAACCGCGTAAGTCGAATTCCCATTAGTCGCGGTGTATAAATTCGCAAATAAATATATGTTAAAAATGAAATCGGGGACGAAAGAAAATAATAATTACGAAAAAGAATGCTTAATATTTTCTTAGGCAACACACATAAAAAATCACAGACTGAAGTTATTTTGATGTAGAAGGTTTCATAAAATCTAACAAGTAGTCTGCCGGCTCAAAGATTTTTTTTTCCCTCAAAATTTCCTCGTAGAACGGTAATAATTTTTTTGTACATTGTTATGTTAAAAAAAATACGCTCTCCAATGGAGTATGTACTTTCTAAAGTTTGTAACCCTTTTTCAATTAAACTGAGGCCTGATCGACCACTTCTTCAATCAAGTTACTCATTTCATCAGGCTCTGGCGATGATGCTGCCTGAGTTTTAATAACGGGAAAGAAAAAAAAGGACGGAATCGATGAGATTTGAAAATTGCGCAACTTCGAATTCGCGTAAGTCGGGGTAGCGTAAGTCGAGCTATAAATGTATACGAGTATGTACGTGCACATACACTTGACGATTTTGCAATTTGTTTTACTCAAAAAGCTGCAAACTACGAAAACTCAATTCTAAACAGTATTCCAACTTTTTTGCGTTTCAACTACGCGTTTCCTGTTCTAAATTGGGCAAGAGTATGATTTTAAGACCATTTGCCAAAAATAGCGATGTTCATAAATATTCTGAAAAATTCTCTCTGATGCTATTATTTTTCTTTAACTATTATTTTTTATATCCGCTATACTTGAGCACACTAAGACTATTCTGGACAGTTTTAGTTTAAAAGTCAAATTTTTATGTGTATATGTAGCAAAATGTTGCATATTTTTTCAGACAACATTTACAAAAATATATTCGAAGTCAAAAACATTCTTCCAAGCTATTTTCTGGGAAATTCTTTTAACTACAAAGACTTTCTTTAAACTGCAATGCATTATACCCATACAAAAAACTTCGAATTTACATTTTTCACGCATTTTATACATTAAACATGCAATATGCGTGCATCATATCCCCTCTTCTAAATATCGATTCACTTAAAACACAAGAAATGCTCGAAAGCAATTTCCAACATCAAATTTTAGTTGAATAATAATGAACATTTACTATGTATAATATTCTTTCTAAAACACTTATTTTTAGAATAACGCATTTTACTTTCTTCTATCATGCCATTTTTTTTGCAATTAGAATTCTTTTTATCATTTCTTTACATACTTTCATCCTTATATTCTCATTTATACGGAATTAGATGGAGCTCCAACTCTCCCGAAACTACTTACTGGACCATTTTCCCTATTTCCTTTTTGTTGACGTCATTTTTCTCTATGGGAGCTTTATTATTGGGAGAACGTTATTATCTCGGACAAATAGGAATGGCTAAATGGAGTATCTAGTGCATTGATGGACAAAGAAAAATCTTAGGAAAATCTCATTTGATAAAGAGAAATTTTTTTTTATGGACAGTTCATTTATGTTTCAATAAAACTTGCAAATAAAAAAAATTGTATTAACCGATAAAATGTAGTTTTTATGTAATTATTAAAGGTATAGAATTTAAATATTTATTAACTATTCCCACTTGTGGCCGCCGTAGTCCGGTAGTCCTGGTCAAGAATTCATGGCCGGCATATCTCGAGTGAGTGAATGAGTTGTTGTTTCTAATGCCACCTGTCTGATGGGGGTCAGATCGGGACCCACGAAATACATCGTGGAAAGGGGCTAGGTGTACGCCTGTCGTTAGCTCTTAGCTTTGAGCACTATGCAGGTAACAGTATGATTTTGCTCGATTCCACCCCTATTTCGAGAAAAAACACCCTGGGAATGAAAGTTGAAAGTGCCTGAGATAGGTTGGACTTCTTAC
Source organism: Trichonephila clavata (assembly GCA_019973975.1). Classification (NCBI taxonomy): domain Eukaryota; kingdom Metazoa; phylum Arthropoda; class Arachnida; order Araneae; family Nephilidae; genus Trichonephila; species Trichonephila clavata. Next base: position 6,801 of record BMAO01005444.1, read on the forward strand.
ACGAAAGATAGTGACACCACCTATCTCTACCTCCACAATTTAAGCATGGAACTGGAGGGGAGGGAAATATTCTCCAACCCCCTGCACCCGTGGTTTCTACTGCGACCACCCACAAGACTTTTGAACCCACTGATTTAACGAGCACGTACTCCGTGTGTACTCGGAGGATATTTGGTGGCATCGGGCATCGAACCCAGGCCTTCCGGTCTGGAATCTGATGCTCTAACCACTAGGCTACCCACCGCCCATGAATGAATGAATATTAATGTCGCACTATTCAGCTATACGAAGGCTTTTGGCTATAAACATCAAAATTTTGAGCCATGGTCAAGTGACGAGGACGAGACTTGAGATATAACCCCTCTCCTAACTTCCACACCACACCAACGAGTGTACATCTGAGCCGCGACATATTGGACGTGCATCACCACCCTCTGCACGGTCGGCATGTCTTGAGTTCGAGCTCAAGTGCCACGGAAAACCCGCCGTGTAGAAGGCACGTGGTTGGGAAAGGAAGTGAGGGTTGTAGGGTGTCATCTCAGGTGTCGCCCTCGTTACTTGACCATGGTTCAACGTCCGTCATCAATAGCCCTCGTGTTTTTTTATAGGGCGAAGCTAAAGAAAACTAAGAAATATATTTATCTACTTGTATACTGCTCTCTTGAATGTTGTTGGCGACAGTCATTTTTGAAAAACTCGTTTAGCATAAACATTTCGAGAAATATCATAAATACAAATTTTTCCAACTATTTAACAGTTGTAAACTATTATTATATCTATCAATAATAAATTATTATTACTTTTAGCAATACAAACCATTATTACTTTCATCAGTTATTTTATTTAATTTTTATTACTTTCCTTTGTACTCTGGTTTACATTTAATGTCAAAATTATACACTTATAATAAAATTTAAAAATGCACACATTATTTTTCATATCCTTGAATCCATTCGAAAATCTTAAAACCGATACTACACTGCTGGCCACCGTAAATGCAACACCCTGAAGGAAGCACGCAAATGACATGAAATTTGCAACATGCATTAGCGGAGGTGAGATATGCAAATGATTAGAATTTCAGTGCAGACACACATCACGCACGCCCGTGGCGCCACCTCAAAGCGCTATTTAAGGCTTGGAGATTTCGACGATTTCAAGTTCGGCAATTGTGTTTTTCTTGTGGTTTTTTCAAAAAACGATCAGTTATGTCTCGTAGAAAACAGTAATCAGCTTTTGATCAAGTATCCGAATTCGACAGAGGAAGGATAGTGGCCTACCGAGATTGTGGATTATCTTTCAGAGAAATCGGTAGTAGTGTTGGACGAAACCAAACAACTGTAATGCGGATATGTGACCGTTGGATACAGGAGGGTGCGACGGACCGACGTAGTCGATCGCATCCACCTCAGTGCACCACTTCATGTGAGGACAGTCAAATTGCGCGCATGGCAGTCATGAATCGCTCAGTCACATCACGAACCATAGCACAGCACATTGAGTCTGTAACGCATCATTCAGTGTCTGCGCGTACCATTCGACGCCTTTTACAGCAGAGTGGTCTGTCCGTAAGACGTCCATTGCTTGGTCTACCCGACGCAGAACCATAGACGTCTCCGCCGCCAATGGTGCAATGAAAGAAGGATGTGGGCGCAGAATGGAATGAAGTTGTCTTTACTGACGAGTCGCGCATCTGTCTGCAACACCACGATGGTTGGATTCGAGTCTGGAGACACCGTGGAGAGAGGATGCTGAACAGCGCGTTATGCACCGCCACACTGGTCCTGCACCGGGTATTATGGTATTGGGTGATATTGGATATAAATCTCGCACTCCTCTAGTACGCATTGCCGGTACTTTAAACAGCCATCGCTACATCTCCGAGTTGTTGGAACCAGTTGTCCTTCCTTACCTTCAGGGCTTGGCCACAGCCATATTTCAACAGGATAATGCGCGACCACATGTGGTACGCATTGTCCAAAGATTCTTCGTCAGTCACCAGATTGAATTGCTTCCCTGGCCGGCTCTCTCTTCGGATCTTTCGCCGATAGAAAACATGTGGTCCATGATTGCTCAACGATTGACCCAGATTACACCCCCCAGCCTAACACCAGATCAACTTTGGTAACGTGTGGAAGCTGCTTGGTCTGCTGTACCCCAAGAAAACATCCAAAGTCTCTTTGGATCAATGCCGAGGCGTGTGGCAGTGGTGATCTCCAACAATGGCGGCTACTCTGGCTACTGATTCTGGCAGGAACCACACTTTACAGAAGTCTATAAATTGAATCATTTGATACTTGGTCACCATGCTATCTACAAAATAAATTTTGTTGTGCTATCTCTTGTCTTTCTTGGTGTTGCATTTACGGTGGCCAGCCGTGTACTTTACAGAAGATAAGTAAGAAATATAAGTGTATATAAGTGTGTGTAAGTGTATATATAAGTAACAAATAATTATACATTTTTGTATGTTGTATTTACAAGAATACATTCAATTTGTTAAAACTATTCTTTCGAATTATTTCTACGCTGATTTTTTTCTTATCCCTAAGAAAATATAAAAATATATTGAATTTACTACAAAAAACTGAATAGATCATGCATTTTTTCACAACTGAAAAACCAATTATAATTTAAGTGTGGTCTTTGTAACTTTATACATTCAAAAAGTAAATTTTTTCGAATATATTTTTAAAAAACTGCTTGAAATGCTAGGATTATTTTAAAACAAATTGCATTGAAATCCGATAATCATTACGGTCTGTACAATGGAAAATGGAAATCTCAAAAGTGACTAGCTTTTTAAATGCAATATAAATAAATCGCTCGAAAATATTTTTAGAACTGCATTAAATTTCATTAATTTATAAGTAATTTGCTCAAAGTTTAATTCTTGTTGTTGTTGTCTTGTCCCTTCAGAAGGGAAGGGAGTAAAGTTGCCAGAGCCTGAGACAGGTTGGACTTCCTCGTCGTTGGCTGTAGCATTGAGCATCAAACGGGTGACAGTACCATTTAGCTCGGTCCCATCCCAATTTTGAAAGCGTACACCCTGGGGGTCAGGGGCCTTCCCACTTTCTTCCCCATCCACCAACCTCACGAGAGGACTTGCGACTCGACGGCTATTTAGAGTACCCACATGCCGCAAAGGCACTATACACTTACAAACATCCATGTCTTCTGCGGGATTCGAACCGAGATTTAATTCTTAAATGTAGCAAGAAGGTATCAAATGGCGGAAGTATAAGAGAGAAAAATCGTTTGAGGAATAAACAAATTTTCAGTGTACTATTGGAATTATATACAGGAGAATAACAATTCCGCAGATCAGGGATGGGCAGACTTTTCCAGAGTACAGGCTACTTCAAATTTTTTCAAAGTGATGCGGTCCACTTAGTATCAGTGACCCCCACAAAGGGGGGGAGGGTCCACGAGTCCAGACCCTCCACCATATCCCATGATTTTTTTGATCGATTATAATCCCATGTATATCGTACGTAAAATTTAATTTAGTATTTGTTATTAATAATTTTTTTTATTAGTTAATCCTAATTATTTATTCAATAATTTATTTCTTACCGTTCTTTGGTCCCGGTAATCTACAAAATGAAATATATATGTTTGGCAGCGTATTGGGTTAGGATATGAGAATGTGGTAGACATTCGATCCAGGACCACCGCCCCCCGCACCCCCTTTGAAAAATTCACGAGTGCGCTCACTGCCCAAGGTCGTAGGTGTGGTGAGGTAAGGAAAAATTCAACAATATTTATTATAATCTAATGATAAATACGGAATACGTACTTACTTACGTAAATAAAATGAAAAACTCACTTTTTGAAAACGCGTTTAAGGCACAAAGCAAAATACTAACATAATAACACCACAAATATAATAATATCTAATGATTCATTTATTATCACACAATTCAAACTAGATTAAAAAATAAAACATTTTTCTCTAAAGTAAGTTCTCGTAATTATAATTAGTTGAAGACTTAGTCTGCGTATTGTCAGCCAATCTTGAATATTTCCGTATGCAATTACTAAAGATTAATCTTCATGCGTTCACTCCGAATTGTCTTGGCGGTCCACCAGTCAATCGCGATCGACTTAATGCCCTCCCCGGCCGTAGATGATATACACAAAGTCATAAGGGCTATTCTCATTGTCATTATCGTTCCCTTATTATTATTACCGCCATTAACATTAGGAAGAACCGATGTATTACTTCTGGCTAGTTGATGCAACCACATGATGTAATAACTAGAAGGAAAAATCCTCAGAAAATGTCTGATACAAACATAAAAGTATTGCGCTTACCATTATTATCCATGCAATAAAACCTATATATATATTGTCACGTGGAAGGAATAAGGCGATGTTATCCAATATACAATTTATTTTGTCGTAGTGTTTTACACGAGCAGCACCACAACTGAAGACCTATCCAGCTGCAGTACTTTTATAAACCTGGTGGAGGGTTTTAGAATAACCACCAGGGGAAAGATTAACATAAATTCAATTTACATAATTTGCAAATGTCCATAATAATAAATAATGAAAGTCATGATTGAATTCAACAAACAAATATCTGGTAGGCTCGAACCCCAGCCACTTGCATTGTAGAACAGTGCTCTAACCGTTCGGCCACTCAGAGCGTATCAGTTTGTGACATTTCTCCCTCCTGTTTCGAACGGCTTCTTGTAATAGGTCCAAAGTAAACTTGTTTAGGGTTCCTTTTGTCAAAAACAGTCCGGACTGGTTCCGTTGGTAACTTTTCTTGTTCAATATCTTCTAGCTGAAGGTCAGGGTCTTTATAAGGTTTCATTCGCAGAACATGTACCACGTCTCTTAATTTTCGTTTGGGGCGCATACTATCACAAGGTTCCACTTCATAAGTCACTTCGGATAACCTTTTTCTTACCCTATAGGGTCCAAAGTATCGCTTTAACAATTTCTCAGATAATCCAACTTTGCGGATTGGAGTAAATATCCAAACCAGGTCTCCCTCTTTGTAATTCACTATCCGATGTCTTTCATCATAACGGCATTTGTCTTTGTCTTGTGCTCTTGTTAGATGTATTTTTGCTAGTTGTCTAGCTTCTTCGGCCTTCATTATCAGGTTTTGAACGTAATCATTCGCCGATTCATCGGGAAGAAAGGGAAAAATGGCATCTAGTAGAGTATCCACATCACGTCCATGAACAAGGAAAAATGGACTGAAACCTGTCGTCTCCTGCTTTGCGGTGTTATATGCAAAGGTGACAAATGGAAGTATGTTGTCCCAATTCTTTTGGTCAACATCGACATACATGGCCAGCATGTCGGCGAGTGTTTTATTGAACCTTTCCGTGAGGCCATTTGTCTGAGGGTGATATGCAGTAGTTAGCAAATGATAAGTCAAGCATAAATTATTTACTTCTTTAACGAGATTCGACAAAAATGATCGCCCTCTATCGCTGATGATTTCCCTTGGTGATCCATGTTTCAGTATAACGTCTTCAATCAGAAATTTGGCTATTTCCGTGGCTTCACCGCTTGGTAGGGCCTTTGTGATAGTAAATCGAGTGAGATAATCTGTACAGACAATTATCCATCTATTCCCTTGCTTTGTTAGAGGAAATCTTCCAAGTAAATCTATCCCTATTTTAGCAAACGGGATATCCCCTGGCAATATTGGATGAAGCAATCCTGGAGGTCGCTGAGGTTGAGATTTTCGCCTTTGACACTCTCGACAATGAGACACACATATATATATATATATATATAGCGTCGGACACTGCGGTATAGGCCAGGCCAGAAATACTTCCGTCTGATTCGGTCGTACGTTTTGGCAAACCCTAAATGACCCGCTGTCGGTGCATCGTGAAGGCTTTTTAATACGTCCCCTCTAAGATGTTTCGGTATGAACAATAACCACTGCTTTCCTAAAGGATCGTAGTTTTTTCTGTATAAAATTCCACTAATTTCTTTAAACTTTGAGAAGTCTCTCTTTCTAACCATTTCGTCTCGAATATTTGCTACATCAGGGTCTTTACTTTGCTCACTTTCGAAATTGGTAATGGTATTAAGGAATGGTATATCTTCAGTGGGCTCTTCTTCAATTTTAAGCAGTGGGCTCCTCGATAAGCAATCAGCATCCTGGTGCTTTCTTCCGGTCTTGAAAACTATTTCCACATCGTACTCTTGAAGACGCAAAGCCCACCTTGCTAATCGCCCAGATGGATCTTTTAGATTCGCCAACCAGCATAAAGAGTGGTGATCTGTTACCACTGTAAATGGGTGGCCAAAGATATAGGGTCGGAATTTACTTATCGCCCAAATAACTGCTAAACATTCCTTCTCTGTAGTCGAATAATTTTTCTCGGATGTTGAAAGTGATCGGGATGCATAAGCAATAGGCCTTTCAAACCCACTCTGTATTTGTACGAGAATAGCACCAATGCCATATCCACTGGCGTCAGTATGTATTAAGGTTTTAGCTTCTGGTTTAAAGAAGCCAGCACAGGATATCTCGTCAGCAGTGATTTTAAACGGATGAATGCTGATTGATGTTCTTCTTTCCATACAAATTTAACATCTTGCTTCAATAATTCGTGCAACGGCCTGGCGATGTCGGCAAAATTATGGACAAATCGGCGATAATAAGAGCAGATCCTAAAAAGCTTCTAACTTGCGTAACGGTTTGGGGGGTTGGAAATTCTAGAACTGCTTCGACCTTCCCTGGATCTGGACGAATTCCATCTTTGTCCACTAAGTGACCAAGAATCTTAAGGCTTCTTTGAACAAAACGACACTTTTTATGGTTCAGTGTCAAACCAGCATCTCGTATGCACTGAAGCACCATCCTCAATCTCAAAAGATGTTCTTCGAAAGAGGCAGCGTAGACAATGACATCATCTAGATAACATAGACAGTGCTTCCACTTCATCCCTTTAAGGATACTATCCATCATTCTTTCGAACGTGGCTGGGGCGTTACATAACCCAAATGGCATAACCTTAAATTGGTATAATCCATCCGGAGTAATAAAAGCCGTCTTCTCTCTGTCTCTTTCATCGACTTCAATCTGCCAGTATCCAGACTTAAGGTCTATTGTAGAAAACAAGCTTGCACACGAAAGGTTATCCAAGGCATCGTCAATCCGGGGTAAAGGGTACACATCCTTTTTGGTAATTTTGTTCAAGCGACGGTAATCCACACAGAAACGCCAGGATCCATTTTTCTTTTTCACCAGAACAACTGGGGATGACCACGGACTCTCCGAATGCTCTATGATGTCAAGCTTCAGCATTTGATCAACCTCTTTTTGAATTATTCTTCTCTCTTCAAAAGACACTCTATATGGCTTTTGCTTAATAGGTTGGCAATCGCCGGTGTTTATCTTGTGTTTTACTTTACTCGAGACTCTTATTTTGTTCTCAAAATCAAAAACATCTGTAAAGTCGTTAAGCAACTTCAAAAGATCTTTCTGTTGCGCCTCACGCAGTTCCGGGTCTACAAGGCATTTGAATTCTTTCACCGACTGTCTAGGGTGCTTCATCTGTTTTACTTCGATTTTGTCAGCATTCTCGTTCAAAGAACTTACCAATCCATCCTCAATATCCGTCATTTCGGCTATACACATGCCAGCTGGTATTATCTGTGGCTGAGAGGAACTGTTAGCAATCCAAATATCTATTTTACCATTCTGGAGTGTGGCTATTGTAGCTGGGACTTTTAGCTGTTTTGTCCATTCAAAATTCTTCATTCCAGTAACTATAACCTTTTCTAAGGTCTGGTGGTCTTTAGCCAAAGCGGAAATCTTTCTTATAGAGTTTCCTGGAATGACAACGTCACTGACCGCATATAAACCAGAATTTACTTCATTCATTTTGAGATCATTTGGAGAGACTTCTCCAATCTGAAGTTCACCTGATCCGCAATCAATAATGGCATCAGTTGCTTTGAAAAAGTCCCATCCCAATATGAGATCATGACTGCATTGCTGGAATACCAAAAATTCGAAAGGTTGCACCACTCCATTCAAGTTCACTCGCAACATGCATCGTCCTATATAGCTTCTACAACCTTACCACAGGCAGTTCGAAGAATCGGGTTGTGTTCTGAAAACATGGGCGTCCTTAGTTGCGTGCGTAACTGTTCGGAAACTACTGAATAATCAGCTCCTGAATCAACCAAGGCATTAACGATATGCCCATTGACAGTTACGGATACAAAATTTTTGACTAGTTTAGCAGCCGTGTATACTGGAGGGTTTTCGTTTATTGCGGCCTTACCTCCCACGCAGGTCGCATGCCTTAGTTTTCCTCACTGGACCTAACAGGTGAGTGACGAGATGGAGATCTTGATTGGTGGCGTTGTGGATTGCGTCTAGGGTACGGCGAATTACTTCTGTAGCGCTGGTAATTAGATTCAGGATCGCGGCCGTAATCAGAAAGAGAGTCAGAACGCTGGGATTCCGACTGGTCTAATTGCCTTCTTTGTCTTGCTGCGTTAAAAACACGTCGTCTATCACGGCAATATCTAGTCACGTGACCCGGTCGTCCACAATGAAAGCAAATTGGTACGTTATCTGAAGTACGCCAAAGGTCAGTCTTCCTTCCGGTATCCTGTTGAGTTGGTCTGTTTTCTTGTCGAGGTCTCGGCCTTGGTCTCCAGGAACTTCCGCCAGTCCTTTGAGTTCTGTAAGCGGAAGGCGTAGGTTTTTCTCGAGAGAGTGGAGCCAAATTGCTTCGAACTTCTTCTCGGATAATGGATTCTAAATCGCTTGGCTCGTCGTCTGTACATGTTGCGATCCGTGGGAGTACTTTCTCGATTTCTTCTTTAACAATCCTTCGAATTAGATCGCTTAGATCTCCTTCATTGGCCATTGATATGGGTGTAACATTAGGTAGTCTCTCATATCGTAGCGGCACAACTCGTCTCTTTCTCATGGCATCCACTTCACGGCAACACGTAACAAATTTATCTACTGTGCTAACTTCTCTGTTTATCAGTACCTGGTAGAGATTTTCAGCCACCCCTTTCATGAGATGCGATATCTTTTGATCTTCTGGCATATTTTTATCCACTTTCCTGCATAATGACAATACGTCCTGAACGTAAGACTCATGCGTTTCGCCAGGACGCTGAGCCCTTGTCCTTAATAATCCTTCTGCAAAACTTTTTACGTCCTCAGGCCTTCCGAAAGTCTCTTCAAAAAGTCTCTCGAAGTCTGTCCAACTTTTCAATCGATCTTCATTGTTGTCAAACCACAACCTTGCAGTTCCGCTTAGATAGAACACGACATTTGCAAGACGTACTGTTTCATCCCAATTGTTGTAGTTAGCAATCCTCTCGTAATCATTTTTCCATTTTTCAGCATCTTCGGTATTCAAGCCAGAGAATGAACAAGGCTCTCGTGGCAGCTGATAGGTAACATACATAGATGGGATTGATGATGTTGCCTTGTCTTCCGTTTCACCTTCCGGCATTCTTTTTACAGTTCGGACTCGGCAAGGTAGCAACCCGTATTCTGGAGGTAGCCCTTGGAGCCTTCGACTTTCTCTGATATCCGTTGCCGATGGCTATCGTTACCCGGCGCCTCCACCAAAATGTCACGTAGAAGGAATAAGGCGATGTTATCCAATACACAATTTATTTTGTCGTAGTGTTTTACACGGGCAGCACCACAACTGAAGACCTATCCAGCTGCAGTACTTTTATAAACCTGGTGGAGGGTTCTAGAATAACCACCAGGGGAAAGATTAACATAAATTCAATTTACATAATTTGCAAATGTCCATAATAATAAATAATGAAAGTCATGATTGAATTTAACAAACAAATATCTGGGAGGCTCGAACCCGAGCCACTTGCATTGTAGAGCAGTGCTCTAACCGTTCGGCCACTCAGAGCGTATCAGTTTGTGACAATACATATATATATACTAGCTGTTACCCGCCCGCTTCGCTGGGTATTTCAGGATGTTTTATAAATTTTTACTGCTTATATATATGTATAAATTATTGATATCTAAGTCCTAGCATTAAGAATTCGATTGAATTGAAAAATATACTTATACCTGTAACTGTCACCTGTTGATAAAAAGAAAAGGGCAGAACTCATCTAATTTGTATTTTCTAAAAATCTCTAAAATTGAAGCATAGAATGATGCTTTCGTAACTCAAAACCAAGTGGATTCCCGCAAAACCAATTTTCGGTGGATCTCTACTCCGTAAATTGAACATGCAAGCCAAATTTCAAGTTTAAATCTAACAGAAAAAAGCAAAAGTTTTACTATAAATATCCCCGTAATCCCGTTGAGAGCCGTTTTCCAAAATTACCGCTCTTAGCGGATTTCAATTCAACAAAAGAAAAATGCAAACCAAATTTCATTATAGTCCTTGTAGCTCGAAGCAAGTAATTTTTTTTGTCAATACGTCCCAGTAACCCCCTGCAACCCCCCAGAACTTGATTTGCTTAAAATTTATTCTTAGTGGATCCCTATTCAACAAAAGAAACATGCTTAACAAATTTCAAGTATATGGGTCTAACAATTAAAAACAGGAATTTTTTTCTGCAACTCCTCCTGACCCCTCGCAAACATCTTTGGGTGTCAATTTTCATTTTACTCTTTGTTAGAGGAACTCTATTTCATGAAAGAAACATGCCTACCAATTTTCAAGCAGTATGATCAAGTAGTTTAAAAATGGAAATATTTATCGATTACGCCTCTTAATCTCCCGAAATTAAACTTGGTAGTTGATATTCGCGAAACCCATTTTGTAGCGGTTCTCTACTTTACGAAAGGAATCTGCTTATCAAATTTCAAGACTGTACGTCTAACAGTTTAAAAATGGGGATAATTGTCTATAACGCCACTTGAGCCCCCGCAACGCCACTTCTGGGTCTGCTTTCAGAAAACCCATTTTGTAGGGGAATTGCACTCTTTGAAAGGAATCTGCTTAGCAAAATTTGAAGACTGTGCGTCTAATTAATTAAAAATGCAAAAGAATTATCAATAACGCCCCTTGAACCCCGCAACACCACCTAGGGTCGATTTTCACAAAACACATTTAGCAGTGTATTTCTATCCTATGAGAGGAATCTGCTAACCAAATTTCAAGACTGTGAGTCTAATAGTTTAAAAAAGAAATAATTATTTATATCTGCCTTTAACCCCCTCAACACCCCTTGGGGGTCAATTTTCTCCAAACCCGTTTTGTAGCGGATATTTACTCCATGAAAGAAACATTCCTACCAATTTTCAAGCAGGTAGGTCAAATAGTTTAAAAACGAAAATATTTATCTCTTACGCCACTTATTCCCCTGCAACGCCACTTAGAGGTCTGTTTTCACAAAACCTTCTTATAGCTGATCTCTACTATATGAAATAAATCTCTTTATCAAATATAAAGACTGTGCGTCTAATAGTTTAAAAATGGAAATAATTATCTATAACGCCCCTTAAGTCCCCTCAACGCCACTTGGGGGCAATTTTCACGAAACCCATTTTTAGCGTATCTCTACCCTATGAGAGGAATCTGCTTACTAAGTTTCAAGACTGTACGTCTAATAACTTAAAAATAGGAATTTATAACGCCCCTTAAACCCCCCGCAACACCCCTTGGGGGTCAATTTTTCCAAAACCCATTTTGTAGCGGATATTTACTCCAGGAAAGAAACTTACCTACCAATTTTCAAGCAGGTAGGTGAAGTAGTTTAAAAACGGATATATTTATCTATTACGCCCCTTAATCCCCCGCAACGCCACTTAGAAGTCTGTTTTCACAAAACCCGTTTTGTAACTGATCATTATTCTACGAAAGGAATCTATATATATATCAAATTTAAAGACAGTGCGTCAAATAGTTTAAAAATGGAATCATATTAGAAATATATTAATATATATTATTTATATTAGAAATTATAAAAATGATAGAATTTAAATATATGTATGGATGCTACCGTTTTTTTAAAATTTTCTGATTTAGGACACAGCTCTTATTTATAAAATAATTTATATAAAAGTGTGGTTATATATATATTCATCAAAATCGAGATTAAATGATGAAGTAGGTTATTATTTTCAAAACAGAAGTAATTTTTTTTAAGTGGGAGAATAAATTGTAAGTAAAAGTTTGTATACATAAACAGTAACAATTTAGTTTTCTTCATCCACAATGATACATTTCACGATACTTTAAAAGGAAAATACTAATAGATGCTATAGGAAGAGTAGCTTAATGGTCACGGTCATGGATTAGTAGCCAGCATGTCATGAGTCGGAACCTTAAAGCTACTGAAGATCAACTGTATAAATGGGTTGATGAACATTAAACCGGTTGAGGATCATCATCTTCCCATTGTCCTGGTGTGGAAGTTCAGAGAAATACGTGAAATATGTGTCTTCCTCTTCCCAGACCGTGACTCAAAATTACGATGTTCATCGCAATAGTTCTCGTGTTGTTTTATAGAGCGCCGTTAATAAACACTTATTCACTCGGCTGTTGTGTGTTACATCCGTGTACATTTAAAAAGTTGGCGAAACATGTATGCCCATATTCTTATATATTGTTATCATATTTATTACCCATCTGTAACTCGATCCAAAGTAATAAGCAACTGTTACATTATAGAACCACGAATCCATTACGATTGGTTTATTTTAAAGAGCGATCACTATACACATAGTACAAAGCAATGCATTCCATTCAAAGAATTATGGGTGCTGTAGCCTAGAGGTTATGATCATGAGCACATGGTCGGAGTTTCACGGGTTCGAGTCCTGGTGCCAATGAAGATCCATCGTGTGGAAGGCACGTTAAATCTGTCTAGTTTCTATGTCCTCTCATTAGTGTGATAGTTAGGTAAGAGGGTGTGACAGCTCAAGTGTCGTCCTCATTATTTGAGCGAAATTTAAAATTATGAAATCTATTTCCAATAGCCTTCGTGTTCTTTTATATTGCGACATTTCTGGACTCAAAATGGATGACATTTATGGATTCCAGATGAACGACATTTATGGACTCAACTTAGATATTTATGGACATTTATCCTCCCTCAAATGTTTTTTACAAAAACACATGTACTTTTTTCGTTTTTACTTACTTTTGTACAAATTTCGGGAAACAATTAGATGGGAGAGTCGAGGAAGCTTCTTGTTATATAAATAGTTATTTGACTTTAATTTCTTTCCGAATAAATTCCATCACTTCAATGTCCCTCATTCATTTTAAATCTTGAAATATATTTTTTAAATTGATAGGAAATCATTAAAAAATGTAACTGGTTTTATAAAATGTGTAATCAGTTACTTTTTATTTCTGCAACAACCATTAAAGAAATGTCTTTCTTAAAGCGAGCTATTATACTTAGCTAACAAACCTCCGAAGAGAGATTTAAGCTATTTAATTGTAAAGAATATGAATTAAGAATATTTTTGAATATGAGTAAGAACGGCATGAATTGTTTTCTCATTGAATGCGCATTTATTGTTATTTTTAGCAAATAAATTATTCGAAAAAAAATAAATGCATTACCATTTCACTTATTTATCAATCATCAAAGAAAGCTGGATTTTTATAATCGATTACAAGCAGGATGAATTTTTCTTTTTGTGCTGATAAAAAACAAATTACTGATAAAAACTCGAAAAGTTCGGAATTCAACTAATGTTTTTTATGTTGGTCTTCTTTTTTGACTATAGAAAAACAATTAGCTACAGACAGATATAAATCAATTTGATGGAAAATTAAATCGGGGTCAATCATATTTCTGGATCACTTCCAAGCAGGCGATAGATATTTTTGAAAGCATTTTTCATTTCAAATCCCTTTTTTGTTCTGGGGCACGCGAACGAATCAGTTTTGGCACCCACTCAAAAAAACATTCGATTGACATGGTTTTCAATTTGAAAGAAAAATAAATATATTTCTTCTGTGGAGTGATACGTTTTTTTTTTTCATGTTTATTTTTGAACGTTGCATAAATGATTACAGTAATAAGATCACTGAATAAGTCAATGCATTATTTTCTGGAAATCTGAATTTTGATAAAAACTGCAGACAAATGTATCTTTAAGCGGGTTGCTAAGATTCTTTTCGAACAGCTATTATCTTATAACAATCGCTTTCATTATATTAATCGTTTGGTATTTCGTACATTTTTCACAAGGCATCATTACTTTTATTAAATATTACTAAACTTTTTGAAATTTTTATTCAGAAGAGAATTTTAAAGCAAAATTTTATAATTTTTGTTTGATTTTCATCAAATTTTTACAGAAATAATCTTTACTTGTATAAATATCACATGCGTATTGTTTTCAAATAAAATTTATTTTAATTCAGTCATATATAACATTAATACAACATGATTTTCTTTATTTAACCCCGGAGAAGTCGTTCACTCGATACTAACGTTAGTGGTCACGCGGGTTTGAAGGAGTCAACCAAATCCGTTTTTATAATTAAGTTTATTGTACACAATAAAAATCGTAATTCCTGTGAAAAAAATTATTTAAAGGAAAGTAAACTTACCCACTTTGAAGGACTATTCAATTTTTCTTTGATAACATGAGGGAAAATCCGATCAAACTGAACTGAAATGTTTCAAATGGGCATGAATTCAATAAAGAACACTGATCAAAGACACTTTACGCTAACGTTACAGGTAGAATATTTGTTTGGCAAACTGTCAGATTTTATTCAGGTAATTGTAGTTTTATTTGCCTTATATGAGATCAAAGAATATCATGTTGAACATTTTCTTGTGCTTGGGTCTTTTAGACAGACAGGTGTTGTGGTACATTTGTGTCTTCCTTGCTTTTTTAATGGATTTTCTAAGGTAGTATTTCAAATTCTACCTTACGATTCAAATGTTTCATTTTCATCGCTTTTCTCATATTTAATTTTATTAGCAGGATTAATATATCCTTTATTTTATCAGACTCTTTATTTTCTTGATCAATTTATTTTTCCGAAGTTTCAGTTTCATCCAATAGAGATCGTAGATGCCCGTTTCTTGTTTTTCATTCTGTTAATTTTTATTCTGCAACTCATGTGTCGTTTTCATCACTTGACCGAGATTTAAAGGCAAAGATTTAGTCTCCAATACCCCTGATGCATCTTCAAAGGCTAGCATTGATAATCAAACAATTAATCTTAACCCCATAATTGCTGCATAAAAGTTACTTGACTCGCTTCCCAAAACCATCACCGTTTTTCTCATAGGTTCTCGTATTTGGTGTATTTGGAGGGAAGGGCACAAATAAGCAATTTTTTTTAAATATGTAAATCCTTACCAAATGCTGTCAAGGTCATTTTATTGCATTACAAAGTTTTACTTTTACTGATAACAGCGCAAAGAGAAGAATCGCATTTCGGAAAGATGTACTACTATATACTACGTCTGGGGTACTAAACAAACCTATTGAATTAACCTGATATATAAGGTAGCTACAGTTAAAGAGTTAATGTGTTTGAAAGTCACAGAAGATCACCCATGGAAGTTGCATACGCATATAAATATTAATTCGTATGTTGCGTAGATCAGGGTGAGCAGATTGCGGCTCTTTAGATTTCTGCCTCTACGCAACAGTAGAACACAGTTATATGTTCTAAAAAAATGTTTCCTTATCCCGTTTCCTTCATAATTGCATATTGAAAAAAACTTAATTAATTTCCAACGTTATGTTACTTTGGAAATAATTGTTTTTGCAAATATCTTTAATAGTTAGTAGATGTTAAAGTAATTGAAAATGTTGATTTGTGTGAATATTTATTTAAATATAGAAATATATTTATTTGAATAAGACAATTTTAACTGTAACCCACTTTTGCTCAGATGCATGCATATAACGTTGGACCCATTACACTTTAATACTTTTTTTTTAAAATGGGCTGCATTTTAGCAACTCAGCATTTGCAGACACTGCAAGTCCTCAAATGGGAAGCCATTTTTTGGTGGCCCCATCTAGTGGCGGCCTCGCTACCAAATTTTTACACTTAAAAATAATTTTAAATCACTCTATCGTTGATTCCTAAATACGTATTTCCATGATTTAATTTTGCCAAGAGCACCAAAGACAAAATGTTACTCAAGGGATATTTTACATGTCACATAATCATACGACATGCGTGCCTGTCACTTTCACATAAAAAAAACCTATCGATTCCAGCCGGGGTCGAACCCGCAACTTCAGGCTTATGAAGCGGGCACGCTACCTCTTACAAGTACATACTCTTACCTTGTTTCACTTACTCTTCTCTCTCGAAAGTTTACGAGTTCTGTCCTAGACGTTTAAATCTTAATACAAATGCACTATAGCTACACAGATATGTAAGTATTATATAAGGTATATAAACATTTACACATTAATTCATAACTTGCATATACATGTATATCTGATTATGTTTAAGACTAAAACCAATATATATTGTAATTATACAGTTTACAAAAAGTTCAATGTATTAAAACCGCCGTTTTATTTTCGCTATCGCATATATGAAAAACTTCAGTGATTATCCAGGTAATATTCAAATAAACTGTTATCAGGGGAATATATTGAGAGTCAATATATTCAAATGAGTGACAAAGGTAGTGAGTTTGGATCTCTAAATAAAGACCATTGTTTGGCACAGGCAGACGCATATTAAATATATTGACGCATTGACTTAGTGAGGATGGTAGGCTGCTTGTTAATGTGTCGACTTTATCATGCAAACGCGCTTTAGAGTTGTAATATGTGATAGCCGGATAAATGGCCATTTAAAGGGATAATATCCTTTGTTGCTTTATATCCCGTTACTTATCTCTTAATGATGAGTTTTCAATAAATCAGCAAATATTGCTATTTTAATTCCTAAAAATTATTTATATTAATTTAATATTCTAGAAAAATCTTGAATGTTGTTATACAATATGTATTGGGGTGAGACTTAAAAATTAAATTATTGATTTATTGTGTCAATATCTCTCTAATTATAACGTTTACAGTTAGCTAGATGTTTTTCAAAATATTGAATGTTTTAATACTACTTAATATTTTATTGGCGATGCAGATGTCAAAAAACAACGTCTCTTTTCGAGTGTTTCAAGCGGTCTCCTCTCTCCACTGTCTTGAGGTGAGGGTGGTCCCTTTTCACACCTCGAATCTCACACGAGGTTCGGCTCGCAGGTGGGGTCCAGATGTTGTTTGTCTCATAGCTATCAGCTGTCGGCGTGATGTAAGATGAAACAATCCTACAGCTTTTTATGGGGTGCACGTTGTAATGCTTGTCGGTTCCTGCTTCCCTCTAATCACCCTTGTCTTCTCTGAGACCCGGCTAGATGTGTTCGAAGAACTGAATAATCAGTCGACATGATTCACTCTAATTATTTTATTGTCACAAAATATCAAACAAGCACAATAATAATCTAATTAAGAATAATGATCAGTATGCAGAGCGCGAAGGTGAGACCCGTTAGCCCGGGGATAATATTACGGACCCTCAACTGATTCTACCATAACCTATACAAGCTCAATTTCAACTCCACCGAGCTCTAATAAGTTATTCTTCTAATTAAATAAGGCTCACAATACATGTACTCTTGTGAAGTCCTACTGTTGAGGCCTTCAACAAAAATCTTTAACTGGATTCGTTCACCTCCGTGTGATCCTCTCTTGGAATTCTTCAATTGACACTTAGATAAACTTAGATTAGCAATTAGTAAATTCACGATCCTACACTCACCAACTAACTAACTCCAAAACTCGCGAATACAGAATTTATATAATATACTTAATTTGCATAATTGCGTTTTCTTTCTTCGGTGAAAGTTGGTTGGTCAAAATATTTCCCCAGAAGAGTCACCAAGGGAATCAAAGACGCGTATAGATCCGTCACAACGTGTGGATATGAACAGCGTAATTTCATTTGCATCGGCAAGCAGATCTTGCATCTGCGAGATGAGAAAACGTTACAATATCAATAAAAACATATTGTACGTTCGTAATAAACATCATCACTTGCTTACTATTATTTAAAAGAAGATGCTTGTACGCGTATTTAAAAGTTTCATCTGTTGATGGTTTGACATTAATATTGCAGCACTTCTCTTATTTTCAGTCCTAAATAGGCTTGCTTAGTGAGTGAGTGTTTATTAACTATAGTTACACTACGCACACTACCCTGCAACATCACTCTACAGTGCAACACGAGGGCTATTGGCGAGGGACCTCGCTATTTTAAACCATGGTGGAGAAGCGAGGACAAGCTAAGGACGAATACCTAAGCTTGAACCTCCCACTCCTAGTTTTCCCACCACGCCAAAAGGAATACTTTGAGCTCAACTGATTTTACGTGCATCAATCTGTGATAGCGTCTGATTTCTGCTTACATCTGAACCCTCTTTCCTACCTGTAAACCCGGTCAGGTGTGCGGGAGAAACTGAATGATCCACAGATATGATTTCAATATAATCAATTTATTATTTCCAAATATCTATCAGACACAATCACAATCAATTTAAAGTAGGTGATTAAACAGTAGAGTGCAGAGGTGAGATTCTATAACACGGGGATACTACTGCAGACCCTCAATTGAATCTAAATAGCTTAAATACGGTCAAATATAACAACTTCGCACACTAATAAGCTAAATTCTACTTAAACAAGCTCACGATGCCTGTACTTTTTATGCATCGGATCATACACTGGAAACTTGCAGGTGATCTCTCCTGGCTTGATCAAGGTCGTTGAATCCACGCTCTGTAATCTTTTTCCTGGACAACTCCAAGACCTCTAATTAATTTTACTCTCGTTCAATCTTCAACTAACAGCTAACGCACAGACTCTATGTTAATTCTACTTGCCAACTCCAACTTGCCTACTCACAAACTCGCAAAAGCAGAATTTATATAATGTTCTTCATTTACATAATGACGCTTCCTTACTCGGTGAAATTAGGTTGAAATAAATATTTTCCTAAAAGAGTCATGAAATGATTAGTAGAACCACGTATAGATCCGTCACATATTGATTAGTGAAGCTGAGGGCTTTGCCGTAGAAAATGGGTTCGATTCCCGTAGAATTTCCATGGGTGTTCTATGGGAACTTTGTGTAAATGTATAGTGTCTTCGCGGCATAGGGACACTCTAAATATTCGTCGAGCTGCAAGTCCTCTGTTTAGGTTGGTGGAAGAGGAAGAGAGGTGGAAGGCCTCTGCCTTCATCACGAGGTTTTCCCTCAAGATTTTAGGTGGTACCGAAACAAATCGTGCATGGTTCTTGAAGCTACAGCTATGAACAGGCGTACAACTCCCCTTGCCAAAATGGTTTTCGGAGAATTCGATCTGATGTTACTGTGTGGCATAAGTAATAATACTGACAAAAGCAAGTTATGATTAAAAGGTTCGTCATAGTTCCCAGATTGAAGATACATAACTTGTTACATATTACACAACTTCTAGCTCCTTTATTTCACTTTCGAAACATAATAAAATTTATAAAATAGTTTTTTTTCCGGAATTCATAAATAGTTATAAATATATTTAAAAAAATTTCCAACGAAATTTCACTAAATAATGTGAGAATTGCATCACTTCATGAGAGAATAATATATTTTTCAATATTGTGTAACAGGTGTGGGTAGATTTTCCCAGGGTACGGGCTACTTCTAATTTTTTCAAGGGGTTGCGTTCCACCAGTGTCGTAGGTGTAGTGAACTAAAAGAAAGTATACAATACAACCGGACCTCCATTTTACGAATTTCTATATTTCTTGAACTTTTTCCTGGATCCAAGAACATTTTACGATTTTCTTCGTAAAATAGCCACCAAATAGTGAAGTGCATTTTCTATTCAACGAAATTTTTACTCTTATCATTCGATTTTTTTCCTCCGTATTTATCCTGAAGGTCATTTCAAAATTGAATGACATAGCAACACATTAGAATGAAAAAATGGAAAATTTGTTCATAAACCTTTGGTACAAAATGGGCCGCGTTTAAGCTATTTTTTGTCAATTTTTACCTATTTTCCCCCATTTTTGTAATTATAATTTCTTTTTCTTTTCTTAATTTTAGCATATATATCTTAAAATCTCTTAAACAAAAATCTAAAAATAACTAAAAAATCCCCAGATCTCCATTTTTTTAAGAAAAAGTTGTCTTAACCAATATAAATACCTTAAATAAACAGTATTTCGATATATGTAAAAGCCATATTTTTTCATTTATGTTTTTTTTTTGAAGCTGTCACTTTTATACCGGCGTATAACGCTCACCTGTAAATTTCGATCACATTTTTTTGTGCTCGAAATGCACGTTATATGCTGGATTTTCGTAGTCAATATCACTTCTTTAGTTTTCTTTAAAAATTTATTCGTAAAATTTATCCGTATTAATCCTGCTATTTATTCGTAAAATTGTATATCGATAAACCCCATTTTAGATCATTTTTCAATTTTCAAATCTTGTTGAGAATTTGGGACGGGGCTTAGATTGAAATAAATATGGTATTTCTAGACCTTCTTATAATGGAATGATTATTAGGTTTTATAGTGAAGTTGGTCACTCCAAAATGTCTTCGCGGTCCACCGGTCGATCATGATTGACTTAATTTTTAAGCACGCGAAATATTTCTTTATTTAACTTTTTAACTGCCAATTGAAAGTTAAGTGATTCGTTCCTCAGTGCCACCATTTTTCGCATGAGTGCACGTATGCAGTGTATTGCGGGGAAATAAAAGGCATAAATAACCCGTCGAGGACCACCATCACATATATGTAATCACGCGTTTCTTCCTCCAAGACCCACGGTACCCATACATATGATTACGCCTTTCCTGCTATTAGGCCCATGATCACATCAGTGTGATGTGAGTTTGGAACGTTTTTATATTAATTTTACAAGGTGCTAGATGGCGGTTTATGTCCGTTTTTTTTTTCGAATAATGTTTCAAAATATTTTGAGTCTCAACAAGTGTGTGTTTTCGGCTCTCAGTTTTCTTAAAATTAAATCCGGGATATTTATGATTGTAAATAACTGTGTGACGGAACTATACGCGGCTATACTAACCCCTTGAGGATTCTTCTGGGGAAACAATGGTATCAACCAACATTCACAGAGTAAGGAAAGCGTGACTATGCACATTATGAGTGAAGGTGTAGTGCGTCAATGGATACTCTTTTTCAAAGACGGAAGAAGAAACATCCATCAGGAATTACGAAGTGGAACGCTGTGTGTAGTGAGTGTTGATCTCCGATTACCATTTGACAGGCTAGTTGGTTAGTTGGAGAGTGAAGGATCGTAGAATGATTAAGTGCATTTGGAGTTAATCAATTGAAGATTACTGAGAGGTGGATCAATCGACGGTGATTAAATCCAGATAAAGATCGCCTTGAAGGTTCAAGTGTAGGGCTTGACTTCATAAAAGTACAGGTATCGTGAATCTTATTTAAATAGAAGTTAGCTTATTAGTGTGCGACGTAGTTTATATTGAGCATGTTTAAGGAAACCGGGACGTTCTCGATGACACAAAAAAAGCAAAATTTCGATTTTCGAAAGAACATTATTTTCAAAAACAAAAAGACTCCATAAACAAAAAAATTCTGTCCCCCAATCTACATACTTTTCCTAATATACTATAACATAAAACTTTTAAATATGTAAATTTTTTTTTTAAATATAAAGATTTGAAAAAATACACTTTAAAAGGAGCTTTCGTATACATGGTGTTGATTAGGTATCTATAGTTTTCCTTGTAAAACATATAAAACAACAAATCATGCTGTTTTAGTTACAAAATTGTACCTTTATTTTAATGCTATAGTTTTTTTTAGATTTCATTGCTTAGAAATTTTTTAAAAAAATATTTGAATCTAATTTTTTAAAATTTTGATAAAAATGGTAATTTCTTTTTAGAAAATTGGCAGTAAAAATAAAATATTAACATTTTAGGAATTAAATTAGTAGCATTAAATACACTATTATTATACAAAAGTTCATACCTAATTTAACTAAAATATAATAGATAAATTTTTCTAAGGATGTACCTAAAAACTAGAAAAACACATTTTGAGTAATATGAAAAAAACTAAATAAAATGGTACAGCTTACTAAAATTTGAAATTTAAAATATTACAGATTTGTATTCATCTTGCGTGAAGACTTCTAAAGCACCCTTTTTCATTTTATTTTATCTTTCAATAGTCTTGGCCTCTCTTTGCTGGCTTTTTAAACTGTCATCTCGGCTTCACAAATTTTAACTTTGTCAATTTTTCGAAGGCCTTCAGAAGTGTTAATCCCAGGATTTATTTTTAGTGCTCTTAATAATTTTGTTCCTGCATGTGCACCTTCATAAAAGCATATCACTGCGTCCATTACACCAATTTCCAAATGTTTTTTTTTTTTTTTGCTCAATTGTGTTTTTTGGAACTTGATTCCATATACAGTTTTGGAAGCTTTCATTTGGGTTCTGGGTACGGTCATGCAAATATTTTAGTAAAAGTTCTTTTGCAGTTAAGTCTTTAAATACATGTTTAAAAATTATGTATATGTTTGTAATTATGTTATTAATCTTGACAAGAACTGGTTCTGTGAGGGAATGTTTGTAGATATACTTTTCTCCAGATTCCAAAGACATTTGTTGTAACCGCAATAGCTGTTGTTTGCATTTTAAAACTGCAATTACTCGGGTATAAAGCTTTAAACCTATACATGTTATACATTTTTGTACTCAGCGTTAAGTTTACTTTTTTTAAAGATAAAAATCAAAAAGTTTATTTGCCGAAGGTGAAACACGCTTAAGCTATCGTGGCATCAGTTGAGCGTCCGTATTATTGTCCCCAGGCTATTGAGTCCGCGCTCTACTATCTGATCTGTTATTTTAATTAGATTGATATTGAGTCTGCTTGATAATTTGGTGACAATAAAATAATTAGTGAGAATCATGTCTGCTGATTATTCAGTTTCTCCCACACACCTAGCCGGGTCTGAGGGTAAACAAGGGGTTTCAGAGGGAAGCAGGAACCGACAGGCATTACAAGTGCATATATTTAGATTTTTCGAGAAAATCGAGCGTTTAAAGATTCGTGATTTATTGCGCTTTTTATTTCTATTTATATTTTGACTAAGTTGGAAAAAGATGGAAAACTTATGGGTTTTTTTGTCCATCAGACATCCATATTAATAGTTTCAGAATTTATTTTATTCGTGGTTTGTATTTACAACATACAAAAGTTTTAATACTCAAAGGCATTTAAAAAGCACATCTTCATAGAACCAAAGCGATGACTAATTTTGAACGAAAATGAAGTATTCGCTCTTACTGACGCATTCTTAATTAAGTAAGAACTCGTTGTTTTCTCAACTGGAGTTACCATAACCATAAGAACAGAAAAAATTACACTAATGTGATACAAAGAAATTTGTAAGCAATATAATGATGAATTAAAAATAAAAAAACGATTTAATACCTGTTACTTAAAATATTTGTATCAGTTCAAGCTACAAGTTCATAGGGAGAGTAAGTTTATTGTTTGGGATTTTCCAGATAATATTTTGTAAGTTTTGTGTCTATTTTATTTTAATCATCGGGGCGAAAAGAGTGGAAAGGGTACTTTTTTTTTTATTAAACTGAAAACATTTTCCTTAAAATTCGAACCTTTTTTTTTGATGTAGCAAACTTGTTTGTACTTTTACACTCACTTCCAAAAGTTAAGCATGAAGATGTAAAATGCAAAAAAATCAACAAAAACTGCTTTGATTGACATAAAATATGGCAGTAAAGAAGCATATATATTTATACAAAAAACAAAAGCAATAATTATATGCAGAAATGAAAACAATGTTAAATTTTTGTAAGTTATCATATAATGTCATACAGGAGAATTAAACAAAATTACACTGGTGTCCAAAAGTTAAGCATAAATCGTAAAATGCGAAAAACATGGAGTAAATATTCCTAAAAATATTCCAAATTTCTTGCGGATATTAATTGTTTGAAGAAGAAATATTGGGTTTATGCAAAACTTTTCAGTGGACTACGTCCTGCGCGAAATACCGGCGCATTTCGGAACGCGAAGAAACCGATTCACGCAGCGTAGGCAGTTCAGACAAGTTTCGTGCAACTGCTGTGCGAAGGAACGTTGTTAACCATCAAACAAGGTGAATGATGACACAAAGACGCCAATAGAGAAGTTCTGCTGTTTAAGACAAGATGTGCAATATTTATTTTTGCTTCAAAGTTGAAATTCGTTTGTACCACTAAGCCTCGAAATTTTTTTAAAGATATCAACTGCTTAGCATGGCATTTATCCTACTATATTCTTAGCACTTAATCTTCATTTGAAGTCAATGAAACGCGTCCTCACTGGATGCTTTTCTTTTCAGCATGGTATTGCCACCAGTCTCTTTTTCCTCAACGCTCACAATGATTTCATCGTCAGATGTTTTTTCACAAATCAAAAGTTTACTTGATGGTCCTCTTTTTCACTTACGTGTGTAAATTGCAACGCACTCTTTTTTTAATATCCTATATTATTAAATTTACTACTCCGTATTCTCAAACTAAGCTTGATCCCCAAGTACCATTCTTTAACCGGTTTATTATTTTAAAATTATCAGAAAAACTGAGATCAATGTATACAGTGGTGTCCAAAAGTTTAGCATAAATCGTAAAATGCGAAAAACATGGAGTAAATGTTCGTAAAACTATTCCAAATTTCTTGCGGATATTAATTGGGTGAAGAAGAAACATTGGGTTTATGCAAAACTTTTCAGTCGACTACGTCCTGCGTTAAACATGCCACATGTCGGAACGCGGAGAAACCGATTCACGCAGCACAGGCAGTTCAGACAAGTTTCGTGCAACTGCTGCACGAAGGAACGTTGTTAACCATCAAACAAGGTGAATGATGGCAGAAAGACGCCAATTGGACATGTTTTCGAAAGGAAGAATAGTTGGAATGCTGGAATCCTCATGATCACAAACCGAAGTGTCTCGAATTCTGAATGTGGACCAGTCTGTGATCTCAAGACTGTGACAGAGGTTTCAAAGAACGGAAGATGTTACCCGACAACCAGTATCAGGTCGACCAAAAGTCATAACCCCTCACCAAGACCAATATCTGGTAATAAGTACGCGACGTCAGAGGGGCAGAGCACTGGGTTCGGCGCTCACAGTCGCCACAGGAATACGAATTTCGAGACAAACTGTTTACAAGAGACTCAATCATGCTGGCCTGTATGCCAGAAGGCCAGAAGTTTGCATTTCCCTCACGTATGTGCATAAACGCGCTCGTTTGAACTGGAGTTTGAAACATCAACATTGGAGTGTGGGAGAGTGGGCCAATGTGATGTTCAGTGACGAGTCCCGGTTTAGTCAAAGTAGTGATTCCTGGCGGGTAACGACATGGAGAGAACGTGGAATACGTTTTGAACCAAGAAACATAACAGAAAGACATCATTTTCCATCAAAGGGAGTAATGGTTTAAGCAGGCATCATGATGTACGGCCGCACAGACCTCCATTTCTTTGACACGGGGCCTGTGACTGCTCAAAGATACAGAGACGAAATTCTTGAGCCTTATGTTCGCTTGTTTCGAGGTGCAGTGGGTCCTGACTCCATATTCATGGATGAGCGGTGCTGATTGATGGCTTCTTTGAAACGGAAAACATCCAGAGCATGTCATGGCCTGCGAACTCTCCTGATTTAAATCCTATCGAGCATGTATGATATATGCTCGGGGGACGAATTGCAGCCCTTTCGCTCCCACCAAGCTCCGTTACAGAACTGAAGAGAGCTCTCCAAGAAGCTTGGAACCGTTTGAGCCCTTAACTCATTCATCATCTCATAGCAAGTATGGTAAATCACTGTGCAGCGTGCTTGGCTGTCAGAGGTGACCACACGCCTTATTAAACTGCAGCATCAGTATTTTATTTAATGTTTTCTTTCATTTTTTCTTTAAAGTGTGAATCCTTGCTATGCTCAGTTTTTTTTCAAACCGCTACTTTGGATAATAAAATTAATTATTATAATTCTTTTGATTTGCTTCCTTATTTTATAACCATTTTACACTCGCGTATCTCGTTCCCCACCATTCTGATTTACAGTTCCTTCTTTATTCACATAATTATCAATTATACTTAACTTTTGGACACCAGTGTATGTATAAAGTGAAAATTAACAGCATAAAATGAAAAAAGGACATTAATAGGGTATGTGATCCCCCCTCATCTGCATGCAAAGTTTACACCTTCCGATCATATTTTCAATTAAGTGATCAACCAACGCAGAATTAAGCAATCACCATTCTTCTTGTAGAGCAGTTTCCAGCTCAATACGAGTGGCTGGAGGTGGGAAATGTGAAGATACAGCACGGCCGAGAGCATCCCAAAGATTTTCAATGGGATTAAGGTCGGGCGAATATGCTGGTCAGGCCATACGCACAATCCCTTCACTCTCCAGGTAGTCATCGACGATGTCAGCTCTGTGGGGACGTGCTTTATCGTCCATTAAAACAAAAGTAGGGCCAACTGCTGCAGTGTACAATCTCATAATGGGTTCTAGGACTTCATCTTGATACCGGACAGCCGTCACAGAACCCCTTTTAAGGTATCCGACTACGTTCGGAGACATATTTTTTTAATTTTTTAATAATCACTAAAATTTTTACATTTTTAATTTCATTTTTATGCACTATAATAAAAAAATACAGTTATAAATAATATACATACGTAACTAATTACAAAAATTTAAAATTTTAATGAAATATTAATTAATTTTTGAAATTTTTTGAAAGGCCCTATTTTTAAAAATAATTTGTATTTTACAAAACAAATTGCTACAGCACATTTTTCAAACTCATTTCTAAAGGTTGTACTACTAGTTTTAAATTATTTTTTTTTAAATCAAAGGTTAGCTAATCGAAGCTACAACCTATGAATTTCTTTCAAATTTTCGATACTTTTATAAGGAAATCCAACTATAAAATCACAAAAAATTGTTCAATTTCTTAGCTGATAGTCCAACCTCTAGATAACACTATTAATAATATTTGTATAAAATATCTCTCTATTGGTTCTATTGGTTCCTATCTTCTATTGGTTCTTGGATATAAATATCTCTATTGGTTCTTTAGATATCACATTTGAAATACCAATAAATTTGCAAAAAACAGTATTGAGAAAAATGCATTTAAACTTTATAAATGTAATTTCAAAACAAAATATCACAAGTATATTACTAAAACTCTAATGATTTATATTTAACACCTTGGTATTTTGTTAAATTGTCTCTTTCTTTGGGCCCTATATTTTTTTTCTGCCTGATTTTTAAAAAGATAAAAAATGTCGTTTCGAGTCTCTGCGCGGATGATGTCAAGAAATCTGTCATCACGCAGTGTGTAATAACTTGCATTTATGCCAAAAGCTTTCAAACTACCTAACAAACAAATAAAAGCTTTGTTAAAAATAATAAGGGCAATATGGGTACCCAAAGAAAATGTTTTCAGCTCAATAAAAGTTTCTTTCCGAACAATTTGCCACAAAAAGACGTTAAATGATTTGTTTGCATTTGTGTCAAACCGTGGAGGCAATTTTATAATAACTACTTATCACACAACTTCGAGTACAGAGGTTTAACAATATTTAAAAGTTTCATGGAAATGTTTACACTTTTATCTATATATATTTTTTCCGGTGGCTATTATTCGTTGATACTCACACCAGCTCCAGTTGGGCGCGGTGCATACATGGGTATCTCTCTGCTGGAGCAACAGAGAAAAATGCCGCTCTCAGCATAGCTTTGACGTGATTGGTGTTACTGCCATAATAGTTTTGAATTTCATTTATCATAACACTGTTAAGTTTTTCTTTCCCACCGAGGTTTTTCTGGCTTTTTCTAAGTTTTCTTTGCCGACTACTCACTCTTTCTTAGAAGTATCTCATGCACTCATTTGATGAAACTGTTGACACTATACAGATCTTTAACTGAAAGGTATACTTGGGAATCACCATCACCCACACACCATAGAAATCAACATATTTTAAGATCTTGTGGTATAAAAATGTACTAAGATTTTGTACGGCACAAATAGATTCCATGATTGAAGTAAATACCAGATGAATTCAGGAACATACATGTATGACTAGACAACTAGACAAAACTTTGACATCATTTCCTAATCTGGAAGTTTCCCAGGGGCGATGGATAAAGTTGCTATAGAAACATTTAGGGAGGAATGACCACGTCTCTGTCATCAACAGATATTCCACATTCTCCAACTGACGTGTTGGAACATTTTGTAATGCTTTTTACTACCAAAGCAGCAGCATTCATGACATCTTTAGCCGTTGATGTAGCAGCAGCCAAGACATTTCTCTCACAAAGTCTATATGCTCTTTTTGCCATACAGGGAATATTCAGCTTAGCACAAAGCTTTTTCGCAGACAAATGTCATCTTCCAATAACTCACATTCCACAAATAAGATGCGAATTAAGCTTTTCAGCTTAAACTTTTAAGCTTTTTAGTAGCTGAAAAATTGACAATGAAAGTACATTTGAAGCATTTTAGAGTCACATTAGAAGTCAGTCCAAACAAGTAATCTTCATGCAGGTACAGATTCTTTTCAAAACAATTGAAGAAACACAAATTGAGAAAAACACACTTCCCAGAATATTTAAATAAAATATTTCAGAACCTCTTAATGTTCCATTAAAACATTCTTTGTACTGTGAAAAGTCTTTCAGTCAATCCAGTTTTTGTTCATTACAAGTTTGAATGTTTGCTAATTTTAATCTGTTACCAGCACTGTTGCATTTTCAAGAAGTTATAATTTAATTCTTTTGTGAACCGTTATAAGCTTATAATGTAAAAAGCAGAATGTCCAGAATAAACTAACGATCAAAAATTGTACAATTAAATCGAAAAAAGTTAAATTTTTAGAAGAAATTTAGGATCAAAATTCGTAAGACGCAAATTAAAACAAAAACATGTGAGGTCAGAAGAAACAGATGTTGTCAATCGCAAAAATCGAATTAAAATATCGAAATTGTTGCCCATCAAATAAATAGTAAAACAAAATTTGTCAGAAATAGTTTTTAAAATTATATTGGGTTGAAACTGCAAAAATTATCAGTAAAAAGCATGTTAAATAGACAACTTCCGGTTTCGACTGACAGCTGTAAAATATTTTAAACACCTGTAACCTTTTTTCTAATTATCGCACAGACAAAATAAGACAGATTAAGAAAGCTAATCACTTGAATTTTAAAATGGTAAAATAAAAAGAAAATGTGATTTTTGACCGAAAATGACGTTTTCAACGTAGTCGAATACCTTAAAGATGTGCAGGTCGATGCGGCATCCTAATGAAATCTCTACCCACACCATAATGCTTCCGCCTCGGAATGCGTGATGTTTTGGGACTGATTGAGTGTTCCTTGTTTAAGCCATATCCTTATACGCTTGTCATCTGGCTCCGGAGCAAATCTTGACTCATGAGTAAACATGACATTGCCACTGTCAGACACAGTCCAATTGCCATATTCCCGGCACCACTTTAATCGTGTCCCTCTTGATTGGACGGATAGAAGAACACAAACTCGAGGTACCCGGGCATACAGTCCATTCATATGTAATATTCGGCGTACAATAGCTGCAGATATAGCCTTTCCAATGGACGCTGTAACCATAGATGTCACATGAGTGGAGGTCACTCTGCGATTCCGCTTGGCTACAATAGCAATATATTGATCTTCCGCGGGGGTTGTAACCCTTGGGCGACCACCTACGGACCTTCGGACAACTGTCTGTGTGGTTTGGAATTGTTTCCATAAACGTGAATTTACAGAATTATGAACGCCGAAGAAAAGAGCAACATCTGTGATCAACTGTCCTGCTCAAATGCGCCCCACAGCACGCCAGTGCTCAGAATCTTTCATTCGTCTTCTGGAAGTCATAGAAACACGTATGTCTTGAAAACAAATTGTACGAAAGTTTTAAACACCTTCTATCAGCACTTACAATCAACTTCTGTAACCCTTCATAAAGCTGGCTTCTTATAAGACAGCCCTTTTTGCATAGCAAAGCATGATTGGCTGTTATCTAACATATTTGCATACTTCCATCTACCTTTGCAGCGAATTGCATCCTCTTCAATTCTGATTGGCTTCCGGAAATTAGCATTTTCCTCTCCGTGCTTAACTTTTGGAAGTGAATGTATTCATATATTATCAATGATAATAAATTTTAGTGCTTTTGATTGTAGTACAGATTTTATATGAACTTATAAATGAAATTAGGCTTAGTAGGTAAGTTCTCCCAGTCCCGTGTGCATACTTTCGGAATGTGCGGGCTTGGGGAAACGCTTCTTTCTCCTTTCGCTGGTCCTGAAATAAGCAAATATTTCTCTGAAATCAATAAATCCTTCACAAAAACTGTCAACCTCCTTCTTTTGTACTCCTTAACGTTTGGAATAGGTTTACAGATAGCAGCACACAAAAAAAATAGAATCAGATTTTGGTAGGATGTATTTATACGCCAGGCTCATTTAACGCATAGGTTGAACGAGATGAATATGAATGTCGGTGGCAGTTAAGGGGTTAAATAAATTTTTCTTTGCGTTATAATATAAAATTTCAGGCTATTTATAAGAGCTGCTATTAATGCAATCAGTTTATAGGTATTCTACTTGGTTAAAAAATGTTTTTTATGAAATTGTTTGACACAATACATTATTTATTTTCATAACTTGATTATATTTAAACCATCTCTGTAATGAACAATCAATGGAAGCCCGATTTTAAGGAAAGAAATATCTTAAAATGAAAAAGGAACTGAATTTCTCTTCAGCCTATTACTTGCATGATTGCTTTGGTAAATAAGAAATAAAGTAAGTTGAAGTAGTATCATGAAATGACGACATTTCTTAACTCTATAAAATATTTATGAGCTCACGAAAGGAAGATATATACTTGCCATTTTTTTCAAGTAATGAACTTGTCAAGTGAGAAAAAAATACGACATATTTTAAAAGAAGTAAATGTATTATAAATTGTAAAAAAAAGTAAACTTATGTAAATTTTTTATTCCATATTTTTCAAGTTTTTATGCATTTATGCTTTTAAAGTAAATACAGCTCTTATCAATAGTTTTTTTTTCGAACTGTATTGAAAACATTAGTCTTTTAGTTACTGCTTAAATGATTTCGAAAAATATTTCTCGAAGGCGGACTTCTGTCATAGCCCATTTAAGTCACATAAAAATTTGCTAAATAAAGTGATGAACTTGAAACAGTAAATTTAGTATGTTTATGTCTGCAAACATATTTTATTTTTTATTATTTTTTTCTTGCTTTGTAATGATTCCAATAATAACGAAAAGGCTTGTTGGGGTATCCATATTATGACAGGGCTATGTCAGTAGCGCACAGAGGAATTTTTCAAGGGGGAGGGTCCAAGGTCAAAAGTCCACTGTTCTTGGACCATGCTTCAATACACCTCCCAACATATTCTTTTAATTTTGTCGATTTTTGGGACAAAAAAAATTAAAAAATTAATTAATAAATTATTAATAATAATTGTTAATAATAAGTTTACTAATAAACACCAAAATTAAATATTAATAACATATAATTAATTTTTACGTACTAGTTACATAGAATTATAATCAATCGAATAAAAATCAAGGTTTTTGGAAAGGGGGTTTGGATCCTAGGACTCCCCCCCCCTTTTGTGCACCACTGCTATCATTAATGTAAAGGTTATATTGAAGTATTCAAAACGACGTGGCACAGGTATCAAATTTTGTCGCTGGTCTTAAGCTAGAGATATAGACTCTATTTTGTTGTTTGGTCCGCAAGCGAATCCCAGACTTTGCCATTTTGTTTCTCTTTAAAAATAGATTATGTCACGCCTTCAAATGAAGACATGTAATACAGAACAGCTTGGACATATCCCAGATAATTATTTCAGCATTAGTCTCCTGTCTTCCATTGTCGGATGGACTGACAATTCGACTGGCAAGAGAACTTTGCCAGTTTCTCAAAACCTTAGACCTGGCAAGTAAGGCCAAAGGTTGACTTTCCCAGAATTAATGTCTCGACGTTGTTTACATCAGGGTATTTTTTTCCAGACAAAGTAAGTGCTAGAAATTATTCAGCAATCTTAAGCCGATTGGGAATTATTTGTTACATCACAAGAATCTCTCCGGTTTTTTCAGTACGATACCATATTATCTTTGGACATTTGGATTGAATCAGGCCCTCAATTCCATATCTGGAGTAAAATAATAGATGTGTGGATGCGATGATATTTTATTATGCTAGGCAGTGGCTGCATTCTGATTGGCTGGGCCAATCATTCAGCCAAAGTTTGATACGAATAGCAAAGTAGCTGCTTGAGAAAGAGCCGAGTGGTAGCTCTGTGATTGTTCCCTGGCGAACAGCCATTCAGTGGAGACCGCTTCCTTCTTTTGTTTTTCATTTTGTGAGTGACTTCCCGTTGAAGTCGCCCCCTCACCGTCCTGCCTATCTAAGGGTGTGGAGGGAAACAAACCATGACCAGAAACTTCCATAATAATCATTATTGTATTAATATTCAAGCACACTAATCAGCCACAAGAGGATGCCTTAGGAGTGATATAAAGAAAGCAATGAACCCTAAGTGAACAAGCGCAAGTAATCAGTTTAATTTAACCTAATATATCTTAGACTATGAATTACCAATCCACTAATTTAGTATAGTGGCAAACTCCGTTCGTAACTCAAGTTGGGAAAATCAGTGAAATCTCACCTTCGTAATACCGCAACAGTTTCTCCGCTCCTTCTATCTTACAATTACAAAACCCTGACTTTATATAGTCAAACTAATCTCCATATCAGGGTTTCTTCTTGAGAGGGATGGCTGTAAATTTACGCGAATGCTAGCCTAAAGATTCCCCCAAGAGGATTAGTGTGAAAGTCGCGTAAAGATCGTCAAAAATTCTTATCGCATAAAAATAATCCTATACCTTTTGGTATGCTTGGACATCGGATTAATAGTAAACGTAGCCCTTTTTATTGCAATTCATTTTTAATCCAGGCTTTGAATAACTAATATCAAAATGGACTATAAACATGTGTGTGTAGTGAGAGATTTACCTTACCAAACTCTCGAACAAGTACAATAATTATAAGATTTACTTAGATTGCAATCTATATTTTAGATTAAGATTCACTCTCTGAATTTTTCTTACAGTAAATTTCAACCAGGAGTCCTCCATTAACCTTCTCCTTGATCTATCTACATTGGCCTCTGTAGTCATGGTCATGGCCTTGTGACTGACGTGTCATGAGTTCGAGCCTTAGTGACACTAAAGACACCCGTGTAGAAGTCATGGAGCATGTTAAACATGTTTGGGACGGATCTATACGTGTTTCTACTAACCCCTTCAGGACTCTTTTAGAAAAATATTTATTTCAACCAACTTTCGGCGAGTGAAGGGAACGTGATTATGCAAATGAACTATATTATAGAAAATTCTGTTTTCGCGAGTTTTAAGAGTTGGCAAGTTAGTTGGTAAGAAGTTGGCGAGTTAGTTGGCGAGTTAGTTGGAGAGTGAAGAATCGTGGAATGTTTAAGTGCATTTGGAGTTTATCAATGGAAGTTCATTGAGAAAATATCAATCAAAGGTGACTAAATCCAGATAAGGATCGACTTCAAAATTCAAGTGTAGGACTCAACTTCAAAAAAGTCCTTATCGTGATCCTTATTTAAATAGAAGTTAGTATTAGTGTGCGACGTAGTTTATATGGAGTGTGTTTAAGCTATCTTGGAATCAGTTGAGGGTCCGTATTATTGTCCCAGGCTATTGAGTCTCACCTCCGCTTTCTACTATCTGATCTGTTATCTTAATTAGATTGTTATTGTGTCTGCTTGATATTTTGGTCACAATAAAATAATTAGTGTGAATCATGTCTGTTGATTGTTCAGTTTCTCTCACACACCTAGCCGGGTCTGCGAGTAGACAAGGGGTTTCAGAGGAAAGCAGGAACCGACCGGCATTACATGTTGATACTGAAAAACTTCCCGTTGGTCTGATGTGAAAGTACGGAGAGAAGAGGGAGTCGTAACTCGGGAGTCGTCCTTGTCTCTTGACCATGAATCAAAATGACGAGGTCTGCACTCCCTCACCGTCATTGAACGTATTTTGTTTTTCGTTATTTCTCCACTATCCCCTAACTTATCCCTTATTTCTATTTACTTCACATTTATTTAAAAAGTAATGCTCATTTGCATGCATCAAATTCTCAGATCATAAAGTAGCTTTGGAAATTAGTTAAAGGAATATGCGCAGGAGACAATACTTTAAAAAATCTCTACACTTACTTCTTAGTAGTATTGAAGTACTTCTTTGGAAAATAACTAAACATCTATAATTTTTTAGAATTAAAAATTACATGCAGATTAATAACATCAATAATTCAGGAAAAAATCAAAGTTTTAGCTTTCTAATCAAGTATTGATTAAAACAAAAATGTCCGATTAATTTTATTCATAGTTATTTCTATCCTAAATTTTATAGGGAAAAGTTATTTTTATATTTATAGGATGATTTATATATACTGACAAATATAATATTCATAGTTCCGTGAATTTATTTTACATTTAAATATCTCCCATCTTAAATCATAGATGGTGTTAATTTGGCTTTTTAAAATAATATATTCTATTTTTAGTATTTATTTTATATATGTACAAAAATTTACAAAATATTCCTACTATATTGTTCCTGTAATTTAGTTTAGATTTAAATTAAATAAATTTTTAATTTTTGAGCCTTAGTTTTCTTTAAGCATTTTTAAATTATTCTTTTTTCCGGATTTACACAGTTTTTTGTACTTCATAAGGCTGTAACTGCCAAGCGTAGATTGATTCTTATCATTTTTTGTTACATTTACGCTATATTTATTAACATTTTTCGTACGTTACATTACGTTGCGATTTACATTTATTAAAAACTTCATCAATTACGAATTTAGAGATTTATACGTATACTGTTTATTTTTCATCGCTATTATTCCTTGTATTTTTGTAAGGAACGTTATTCATTTTATTGAAATAAAAAATTAGATTCCTTGGTTATTATAAATAAACATATTTTCTAGATCGATTTTGTAATTTTATGGGTATTTTTTCTTTATTCATCATATTTAACAATACTGCTTTTAAGTTGAGTACTTATGTTTGTTTGAAACATTTTGAAATTTTCTCGTATTCCACATTCATGTATGAAATGCATTTTCTCTTTTATATTGTCTTCAAAAAACCTCATTATTATTCCAAAGAAAGAATCTTTCGTTTAAACGTGGAACTTAATGGGAAAAGATTTTTTTAAAATTTGAAAGTGTTTTATTTTTTATTTTGATCTTTCGATAAACTAATATATTTCTATTCACAAACTACCTTATAGCAAATAATGGAGATTATTTCTATTAGAAACTAGTGAAACATTAAATGAATTTTTAAACAAAGACCGTGCATTAAGAGATTTGATAAATAAAATGTTTCTTAATTTACTGATAAAACGCGTCTTTTAGAAAATATTACAATTCTTTGGCTCTAAAGTGAAGTTTTTCATTCACAAGCTAAATATTTATATCTGAAGTTTTTTTAAAGCGTTTTTAATGATTAAGTTTATAAATTCCATTCTTCATTACATGTTGGAATTGTTCTAATTTGAGAAAGAATGTAAAAAATTTCTAATGATTTATATTAAAGTGGCAACAAAAATAAAATTGAAATTACAAATAAAACGATTAGCTGAATTTTATTTTTTTTTAAAAAGATGTATAGCTATTTTTGGAACAAATCTATTTGTAATATATATTTTTTTATATTTGACACTGTAATACAGTTGCATTTTAAGAGATGTATGACAAAGTAAAAAACGCGTTTATTCGAAGTTTCTTAGACAAATGAAATAGACTGGAAAAAAAAGACAAATTGAGTAATAACACCAAACATCGATAATTTTAATGGCAACACAATAAAATCTTACATTTTCATTTCTTTCTCTCGAAGAGAAAAATACATAATTTTCACTCACGATATTGTCCATCGTGTTTGGAATGAATTTTAACAAACATTTCACATACATCGATTTGAACATTGAATTGGCACATTGATAGCACTAATCAAGATCACATCCAATGAATATTTTTAAGTTGGTAGGAACATAATTGCAGGGTTAGGTTTTCATTTTCAGCAATAAAAATTTATTTTTTCTACAAAAAATGCTGTTTTTTGCACTTTGGTATTAGGTCCTTTAAAGTTTCCAATTTTAATGATTTATTTTTCTCGTTTTCAACTCTTAAATCAAATTTTGAAAAGAAAAATAAACTAATATAATTTGTAAAAAAATCATCACCTTTATGGCTCCCAATCAGAAGCCAATTAGAAATGATTTTAATTATTTGGTGGTATACTTGGCGTGGTTCAGACATTAGTGATTTAAGATACTTTGTGAAATAGATGAGAGTTTTGAATATGAAGAAATTAGAAAATTATAGTTATGGTAACTCGTATTCTGCATTTGAAAACAATTTAATTTATTAATTATTTACAAAATTATATACGTAATTCGTCTAATTGTTTTTATGACAATCAAACCTCCGTGTTTGATCATTTTCTGAGTTAATCATAACATTGCGTTTAATAATTTTACACAAACTAATCTTATTTTATAATTCTGATATGTATCAGTGTAAGATGGAATGATGAAATACAATATTAATTTATAATTAATCAAAATAAATTGATTTATTGAATTTATTTAATTCCAAGTGGTATTGAGTCTTTTTTATGACTAGAACTTATTTGATTTCATTTCATTATTCTCATATTTTATTATTTCCTTTATATTAAATTATTTTAATTTTTTATCTACTCATTTACTGCACGTAAAAAAATATTTCAAGCGTCCATGACTTGCATTAAATTTAAACTACTGAAAAATTATTATTATATTCAAATTTCCGATGTATGGCAATATTGTAAAAGTGTTTTACATCGGTGAAAAATTTCCGCAAATGCTGAAAAGTACAATGGAAGTTAAGGCGTGCTTTATTTTATATATTTTCGGTAAAAAATTAATAATATAGTTTCTATTTCTCCTAAAATGTATGAATTAATGTTAAAACAAAGCAAATTATTGTTTCCAAATCATATTCTTTACATGAGTTTAATGATTTTTATCTAAAAAAGGGCTGTTTAGACTCGTTAAACCTATTAATATAAATGAATTAAACCATGCATTTGTGTGCATATGAAAGTGTATGTTGTTTGTGTTTTGTATGATGCTCCAAACAATGATTCCATTTCTGTCTCTGTGAGTGTTTAACACTACAGACTAGTTTAACTGTATTTTTTTGAGTAATCAACTCATAGATAAATCTTTATATCCATTATAATTAAATAAAAATTCACACTTTTTATTCGAAATGTGATTTTTTGAAAATAATCAAACGGGTCAGTGATTCCTAAAAAGGTTTTGAACATAATGAACGGAAATTTTTTCTTTTAGTTCTGTATAATAGTATAATTGTTTTAACATTCAGATTTATCAATAAATGTTTTATTAGAAAATTTACAGTCCCTTATGTGAATATAATCACTGTTTTTAAGCAATTTCATATAACTGAGATAAAGTGCTTTAGTTTTTGTAAAAAAGAAAATATCTCTTATCCTGAAAGTGATTTCAAAAAGGAATAATATAGAAACACATTATCTGTGCTTAAACACGCGCTAATGCTATTTTTTGTCAATTTTTACCTATTTTTTCCCATTTTACTAATATCAATTTCTTTTTCTCTTCTTAATTTTAGCACATTTTCTTAAAATGCACTAAACAAAACTAAAAATAACAACAACAAAAAAACCCATGTCTCCTTTTTTTAAAAAAAAAATTGTTGTAACCAGTCGGATACCTTAAGGAACGATTTGTTTTCTGAATTGTTGAAATCTATATATTGATATTATAGGTAGGGGTGAATCTGGTGTTAAATAATAATTCATTTCGTTTGCATCTTTATGAATACTAAAAAATCCCCTCTAGAAATCAGTAAAAAATCTTCTAAATGCAAAATGACGATTCTTATGATATCCAACATTATTAAAGATTGTGTTGTAAAAAATCAATTTCCTCCCACATTAATCATGAACACTGTGTTATATATCAGAAATAAGATGAAATCGAAACGATTTCTGTGAAATTCTACCTTATAGAAGCATACTAAGTGGGCACTCAGTACATGAAGGATATTGCCATTTACATGCAAAGTAAATATTTTACAACCATCTTAAGGTGACAAATTTATTTTGTGAACAACGAAGCACACAATACAGTAACAGACAAGCTTGTTGGGTAGAAAAACGGGTTAAAGAGGCATTAAAAAATTTAAAGATTATCAAAAACGCTTATTCGGAGACTTTGAAATACGAGCACGTGAAGCCTGCTGTAAACCCCAATTATTTCCTCACCAACCTAATGCATAAAGACACTAAAATCATTTTGCTTAGCGTACAAAAAAGAACACCGCCATACAAAGAATTGCCACGTATGCATTGAGATTCACATGTAGAACGTCATTATATTCAACTCATCACACGACAAACTCCGGATTCACCATCTTGACAACCAAGTTCTGCTTCTGTTCTTCGACCTTGGTTGCCTTTGGGACTGACTGAGGAGCTGTAGCGTCCCTCTTGGCCACCCTGTTCACATACCGGTCCCGACTGATGAACTCGTCGTAGAGGCGGGTAAGTCGATTGTCGTAGCGTTCCGTTCGCAGGTATTTGGTGAGCACAGCGATGAGAGCCAGAACGTAGAGCACCAGCACCACCACGACGTAGAAGAGAGCACTGGTTTCACTGTTGGCATGCATCTCTAGAATGGCCTCGTGTCCAGGGTCCAGCGTCGGCAGTTCCGGTGGACTCTTCCCTAGCAGGAGGGTGGCGTTGGTGTCCTTCAGAGTCATGGGTATTGAAGGGGAATGGATAAAGTAGACAGCGGTGTCTGTAACAGCCATTTCTATTCTATGCAGTGTGGTAAAAGTAAACAGTAGCAAAGTACTTTTAAAATCTGAAAAGAGACGAAAGAAATCAAATTAGTTTACAGGTTTAAATATTTCACTAGTTTATTATACTGTGGGAAAGATCAAATTTAATTGAAAATGCGTCAAGAACTGGTAATTTACAAAAATAATTGTTTTCTGTTATATCTTTACCAGAGGTCTTCAATCGGGGTTCCCTGGAATTCGACAAGAATTGCGCAAGTGATCACTTTTTGCTTTATCAAAGCACCAAAATTTAATTAAAACTGTAATTTTTATAAGAGATTGAATTCTTAAAAATGATTTGCTTGTAAAAATAAATGTAAATAAATATTTTATGGATAAAATAAAATCATACATTTCTTTAAAGTCACGTGATTCAAGTATGAATGGACAAATCAGAAGACGGGCCAATAAAGAAGAAACAACGTATTGACGCATCAACCGATTTGACGTTCAAGTATAAATTTAAACATGAACAAGCTCTTAACTTTTAGGTTACAAAATTACAGATTACTCAGAAGTTTCTTATATAGCTATCAATTTTTCAATGCCATTCTGAACAATGTATTTAAGTTAAAAATATTTCATAACGTATGTGGCAACAGAAACAAAATATAGAATTAAATTTACGCAGAATATGAAATGAGACTGCAGACACCTTCTCTAAGCCTAGACTCTGATAGTATGTGTAAAAAAACACTCATCCCAATTATTAAATATACTGCAAGGGTAGTTGACACCTGTAGCACAAATTAATAAGTAAATTACATTAATATTATGTTAAAATTTTTAGTCTAAAAATACAGTATATTTTAGTAACATGTTGATCTAATTTAAATATTATTTTAAGATTCTTTTAAGGGGCTCTTTTAGATAGTTTCCCGGATATACATTATAGTTTCAAGGGTTCTGTGAGTCGAGAGTTTGAAGACTACTGATTGAGACCAAGGTGTGTAAGTACAAAAGCAGAGCAGAAAGCAGATAAGGAAAATAAGACATCGGATATAAAGAAATATTCTTGAAGCATTTCGGGTACACCACATGTGTACCCAAGAATTAAACCCATAGGGGAAGAGAAAAATTACTTTGTAATCTTGAGGTAAGAAAGCATGCATTTACCTAAAGAAGATAAGTTTTGAGGGGTGAACTTATGTTTGGTTTGTTATGCACAAGGTAGATTACCTTGTTTTAGGATGGGATGTTGTGCTTACTTTGTTTTTATTAAATGTTATGAGATTAAAACATAAATTATTTAATTTCGATGAAGCTATACACTTTCTTAAAAATAAATTGTATCAGGTATCCGAAAGGTTCACTTGCTAAATAATTAAATCAACCATATTTTGTAATCATCAGATATTCAACTTTGATAGTAATACCAAATTTATATAGTAACGAGTGAATTTTTCGGACTTTAAAGAAACTTAGACGGTGCTTAGACTCCCGTGCTTAGACTAAACAGAACGTGTTTAGTCTAAGCACGGGAAATATTTAATATTGTTGAAAGCTTTGTAAACGATACAAAAAGAATATTGGTAACAATCGAATCAATGGTAATTCACTATGATACATAACCAGTAGCACACAAAAATTTTTTTCAAGGGGGGTGTCCACGGTCAAAAGTCATCCAACTCGTATCATACCTCAAGGCAACACCAATTGATTTTGTCGATTTTGTTAGCAAAAAACAGTAAAATTAAATTATTAAATTAATAATTAGCATTAATTAATAAAACAAATTATTAACTACAAGAACTTATTCAAGTTTACCATTATATATAAAAAGGATTATCATCAATCAAAAAAACTCAAGGGCTTTGGGGCGTGTCCGGACCCCTAGGACCCCTTGTGTGCGCCACTGTACACAACTCGTTTAGTCCCTAAACTTCCCATTGGAGTAATTTTGTCAATTATTTTTATAGTACTCTGATATTTTTCAAACTTTTTTTTGGTTAACTTCTTTTCCATTTATTTGGAAATTTCACATACTGTACTCTTATTTGTGTGGACATTTCATATAGCTTCTAATTGCGATGTTAATATACATTCATTCCATCATAAAGCAGAAGCCAACAAAATATGATGACACAAGGATTTTTTATAATCACATTCATTAGATCATCCTATACAAAGATAATTCGACTTATCTTGGCAATCATTAGAGAACATTAAAAAATTGTCTATCGAGATTTCCTCTGCAAACTGCACAATTGAAACGGACTTATTTGCGTTTATTTGTCCATATAAACACAGTGGAATCCTTCTCTGAAGAAATTTCTTTTCTAATACTTACATCTGGGATAATGTGTGCCTTTTATTATGTTTTATGTAGTCAAACTCCATAAAAATCCAATCTAGGGAAAAAACCACTTCTTAAAGTTTTGAATAAAGTAGACGTGTTGTAATTTAAAAGTTAAATAAGCTTTAGTATTGAGTTAAGGAATAATGTACTCAACTACTGCATATCTTCTAATGTACCTCTCATAATCAGGAGTAAAAAATACGTAATCTCTGTTCTAATTTTTAATTCAGGATTACGAGATAATGAAGAACAAACTTAGAAGCAAACAACAGTGATATTTTTCAAAGCAAACACTTCATTATGAACAAATCTAATTTTCAACACCTTTTACACTTGAGAAATGTAATTCTTTTGCGGACACCTAATTTTTCGTTAGGATAAGCATGTTTCAATTTTAATCTACTAGAGGGATCTTCTATAGTGTTCTTGTTTTCGGCTACCTTTTGGAGATCGAATTGTCAAGTGTTTCTGGGTTATGAAACCATGTTTATTTAGGCTAATAGCTGCACAACTTGAAGTACGAAAATGTTGTTTATGTTTGTTTTAACAGAAAATAAAAACTTTAAAAGAAAATCATTAATTGTCGTTGTGTCCTTCCCAAAGGGAAGGAATGAAAGTTGCCAGAGCCTGAGTCAGATTGGACTTCTGCACGATAGATGGCAACACCACCTATCTGCACCTCCACAATTTAAGCATAGAACTGGAGGGAAGAGAAAAATTATCCAGCCCCCTGCACCCGTGGTTTCTGATGCGACCACCCACAAGTCATTCGGACCCACTGATTTGACGTGCACGTACTCCGTGTGTACACGGAGAGTATTTGGTAGCATTAGGGATCCAACCCAGGCCTTCCTATCTGGAGTTTGATGCTCTAACCTCTAGGCTACCCACGGCCCCTAAATCATTAATTAATTGTACTGAAATAAAAACTCAAACTTCACTAAAAGTTCATAAATTTATTAAGTTGAAATAACGAGGCAAACGTATGAAATAGTGTTTATTTCAAACAAACGCATTTTTATCACTTTACACACCTCTGGCATATAATAATAGTAGCAATAGATGAATTTATTTTGTCCCAAAATAGTGGTTCTAAAGTAAATTAAATATGGGATGCAAGACTTAATTTATCAAACAGCTTGGTTAAGGCTGTCTTCGCCTTAATCTAGTGTCTAATGTTAATGAATAGGACTCGAATTTTTAATATTTGTTTCAGATATAAAAGTACTCCGTCATTAATACATTTTGGCTTCACTTGCCTATACAGAGCAGTATGTTTTATTATACTATTCATATTTATCTGAGTGGATTTACTTTTGTGTAGTATAAAATGTGTTTCGCATTTTTCGCTTACATCGTAATGCTAAATGAGCTATCTCTTTTTATATTTTAAAATGAAAAATTAACTAATAATGGAATATCTTAAAAATTTTTAAAAAACGCTATGTTATAAATAGCGATGTATGAATTATAATGTTTTAAATTTTCATTAAGATTGAGACATTTTCCTGCCTGAAAATGTGCTCCGCTTTTAATTTTGGCTCCGGTATGGTTGGCGAAAACAGCCTTAAATTAAATAATATAAATTTTAAATGCTTTTCCTGATTTTTATTTTGAATATTCATAAAATCTGGGATTGTTCAGTAATACCGTTATTTAATTTTAAACTTGTAGGTAGGATCCCTAGGGTCAGAAATTTTCCTTAATCTATATGCGCTATTCTTTAATATAAGAAATTATTTGCTGGTACTTCCAACTCGCTTTTTTGGATTTTAATTTTTTCGGAATTGGAAATAATGTAGGTTTTGGAACTTCAATGACGTGGGATCTTTTGATGCATCACTGCTTTGAGGATTATATATATATATATATATATCTAAGTTTTCCCCCACAATCTTTGCGTTCTGCATTCTTTGTTTTTTCAACGAATCAACATTAGCATAAAATTCACCTTGACAATTATTTTCAGGTGTACGTTCTCACATGATTGAAATCGTCATTTTGTTGTACTAAAACTGTTTTGCAGATAACAAACTGCACCTTTTTGCATTTTTTAATTTTTGTAATGCTTCAAGAACTGAACAATTGCAAATTGTCCTTTGTTTGAAAACTCGATTTCGATTTTCCAGCTTACATTTGTGACGATAATGAAGTAAAATAAAGTAATAATTTCGATCAAGGCTTGCCATTAGACAAGTAGATATAATTTGTAATAATTAGGCCAACGGTAAAATTGAAAGATGTGTCCAAAACAAATGACAGATCTCAAGGAAGATTGGTTTTGATTGAAGGCATACAATTTCGCACCACATTAAAACCTATAACTGCACTCGCCAATGATTCTAGTTTAAATTGACATTTTTATTTTTAGAATGCCTCTTTGAAATGTACTGCAAAAAGAAGCTTTAAACAATACATCAAATGATTTCATTTGCATTAGGACATTTTGGTATTCAAAGACTATTTTGACTGGTTACAGATGTTGAACGACTGTATAAAGGAAGCATTCAGTTACTTGCAACTCCACATTTATTTTACATAAATAATAAGAAGAGCAGCGACGAGAATACACGCGGGCAACCAAAAGCAAATTCATGGAAATTTTAAAAAACAATCTTTGTTCACTTTTGAAATCTCGGCTATTTATAGTTTTGGACAACAGGAAGCTTTTAAAATCGTATTTCTGATAAAGATTTCCGTGATTGTGGTCAGAATGCGTGCAGGATGCAACATTTCATAATCTTGTTTCAAAAACGAAAACGTGTGAGTGTTTTGGAGATAAAGGTGATTATTTCCTGTTAGTCGGATGTACTAAAAATTAACTTTAAAATTAATAACGAAGCCTTAGAAG
This sequence comes from Trichonephila clavata, assembly GCA_019973975.1. Taxonomy (NCBI): domain Eukaryota; kingdom Metazoa; phylum Arthropoda; class Arachnida; order Araneae; family Nephilidae; genus Trichonephila; species Trichonephila clavata. Next base: position 51,015 of record BMAO01005444.1, read on the forward strand.
TCTCACAATCCTTATGAAATAAAACTCTTTCGAGAGAAAATTAAAATCAACTGTTACATATACATATACTTTTCTTTTTCGTGATGGCTTCTGACGTCTTTAAGCGGTTTTATTTAATTTTTCTCATCGATACATTTTATTACTTATATCCTCTAATACAAAATAATAACACAGAACTCAAACAGTCGGAAAATAGAGCAATTATTTCTTCTCATAATTGAAACAGTCCCAAAAGTGATGTACGCATTATAGTTCTTGCTACCTTGTCCCGAAAGCGATTTTTGATGTTTCCCTTTTGAACTACAACAGATCAATAAAATCATTTTTCTACCTACTTTATTCTTCCTCGAGAGATGATAGGGAAAAAAATTCGTGTATTTTGTTCCATAGCCTTTTCATCGGAAATTCCGCAGCACCTTGTGCGTCGGGAAACTGCTGAAAAGTGGCTTTTTCTTTGTCCTCGTCAGGAGTCAGTGAGGGAGAACTCCGGAAATTGATTCAGGAACGGAGATGCCCGCATTATGATTGATGCGAGAGAACAGTTTTCTTTTCACCAGCAACAAAGGGAGGAGTTTCGAACAGGAATTACTCTGCGTTCCTTTTGTTCGAGTACTGACTGCTATGTGCCTGGTTATGGGAGGATGTCGCGGCTTACGTATGTTTGGATTTCTAATCATGGTGTGTAGAAACAACTCTTCCACATTTATATAGAACTTTTTTAGGCTAACGGTTTAATATTTAGTGTACAGCTTTAAAAACTGTATTATATAGGGCAGATATACCAACATATGGCACGCGTGTCCCATGCGGCACGTGGTACAATTCTCAGTGGCACTTGAAACACTCCCATACACTCAAATTTGTAAAATTTTGAGTGTATGGAAGTTGATGAATTTGTAATAGACCTTATTTGACAAACTCTGAAAGATTATTTTAAAGGAAAGATTTAAGGGGACACAGTACGATTCAATTGACAAAAAACGGTAAAAAAATACGGATTTAATTTTTTCAGCTTACATTATTTTTTATATACTTTACTATAATTTGAAAACATTTGAAAGCTCAAAACTTAAAAAACATCGAATTACGATAGGTTTTACTTTCGTTTTTATTCACATCCCTGTGGCAAATCCAAATTTTAAACTTACTTATCTCGCAAAGATAAAATAACTAGTTTGTCTTCATTTAAAATGCTAAGGCCTTTTTTTCTATTGCGCTAAATGCTTAAAATTTTTTTACCTATTGCTAATAGTACATGTAACAAAAATTGGTATGCATTTTTGAATCAAAGCAATACTTAATTTTTTTTTAATAACTGAACTCAGGATTTGTACATTTTTTAAGGAATTTTCAATAAGCATTCATAAAAAGAAGTATTGTATGAAGACCAATCATGTTATTGCCAAACCCATACCGACTTTTGTTATGCATAGTTTGACGTGCTTGAAAATCAAATTTCATTCATGTATATGTAAACTTTTATATGAGAAGTAGCATTTTAAAGTCCCTTCACAAATTTTAAATTTTTCCTTAAAAAATTAAATGGATAACTTTTTTATGAAATTTTGAGCACAAAATCTGTTTTACATAGTATACACACATAGGAGGTAACCAAAAACATTGTGAAAATCCTTAAATTAAAAATTTTGCTTAAATCGTACCAAGTCCCCTTAATTGTTTGAAGAGAGAAAATTGCACGTACTCTGCTTTTCGCTTTTTGTTCTACGTATCTCAGGTTAAAAGTTTTCCTCACATGAAAAATATTTCGATTCCGCAAAGAAATTGCTGTGAGCAATTCTTGCTCAGAATCGTGTTAAAACGAAATTTACACATTATGCTCTTAGTTTTGTGGTATGAAAGTAGAGCGATGTAAGCACTTGGTTTGCATAAAGATTTTTATTTAATAAAAATGAAGATAAATACGTATTATACTCTAATATTATTTCTGCGAAACCTTTACAAATACCTATTTTAAATGGGATACCATAATATAAGTCCATATTTATTCTTGAAAATAGAAATTTGTTTGAGTTATCTTTAGCATCCATAGAATATCGAAAATCCCATACCAGTGTACATTTTTGAATAACACTGTAAATTTGAAATATTGGAAGTGTCAAGCATAACACAGGCAATCAAGTCAGTTTCAAAACTGCATAGTAAAAAGCAACCTATGTTATCTGATGTTTATGGAAAAAATACAGAAATACATGAGTTTATGTTTAGAATATACGAAAGAGGCTAAAGAAAGTTTATGGTAGTAGTTTTATTAGAACAACAATTCATCAAATTTTACAAATTTCCACTTTTCAACTGTTGTTTATTTGAATCTCGAGGCAATTCTAGAATTTAAGTCAAATTACAAATGGTGGAGCAATTTTTTTTTCGCCATATAAATGTACTAAAGATAAAAAGGTATAATACTAACTCTGTTTGGTAAAATATTTTCGATACCTCTAAATTTGTACTTTCTAACAAATCGAATAACAATGTATGTTTTTAACAATTGAATTGTTGCATTTTATATCACTGTGTTAATAAAAGACAGTTTTTTAAAACTTATTTTCGGATCTTGCGTTTATGTTTTTCTTTTGAAAAGGAATTGTAACAAAATATATTGTTAAAGAATTACTAAATCACCTCGTTTGTGTAAAACTAACTGGTACCTATTTTTATAAAAAAAAAAGATAATGGTTATTAAGTGGTTTTTAGTTTAATCTCGGAAGCTAATGTTAAAAAAAGCTTAAATATTTTCAAACAATGAAATATAGTTAATTTTTTACATTCGGGTAAAAAAAGGGGGATATTCACACCTCGTTTATTTATTCTTACTTTTTCATTTCTGTTCTTTTTTTTTATTTCTCTAAAAAACAAAAACAAAATGTAGAAATTTCTTAATCGAGTTACTTGGGAAACTTTTGAAGAATTTTATGATTACTAAGATAAGATTCCAAAAATAAAACACCTTGTTATGAAAGCATTCATTTATTTCATGATTTTGTACACTTACGCTTTTCTTTTTCAAAATAGATTTAAAAAAATCAACCAAGAACAATCTCTTTAAAAATGCACTACTTTTAGTTCTAAGAGCATGCATTAATTGGTAATTTTTTGTTTTATAATTAAAAGGAAAAATTTAATGGAACTCTATTAATAACTCTTCCCTTCTAATTGAGTTTCTGTTCGTACTTATCGGTATCTTCAATATAACTCTTAGGAAAGATAAATTAATTTTCATAACCCGAATAATTCGGTTAGCTCTGAGAGCTGGTAAACACACAGGCTAGGTTAATAGATATTGATGACCGGAGAATTTTTCCTTATTAACGCGATGTAATAGTAAATCAATTGCGTATATCTAAAAGCAAAGTCCAACCACTGTTATCTAAAAAATAGACTCCGGGAACCTTTATATGGAAAAAAGTTTTTTCATGTAAATATAACAAGTATGATTTTTGTCTTAACTATTCTGCATCTAAAATAATTTGCATTAGCCTTTTAATCATTTTTTTAATTATTCAAAGATTTCAAAATGTTTCATGTTATTCAAAAAATTTTTTGGTGTTTCACTTTCTCTAATCAGTCTCATAAATATACTAGCAGTTACCCGCACGATTTACTGGGTATTTCATGATGTTTTACAAATACATACTGTTTATATATATATATATATATATATATATATTATTGATATCTAAGCCCTAGCATTAAGAATACGATTATATTGAAAAATATAGGTATACCTGTAACTGTCGACTCTTGATATAAAAAAAGACAGGACTTCTATTATGTATTTTCTAAAAATTTTAAAAATTGAAGTATAGAATGATGTTTCCACTTTCGTAACCCTATAACCAAGTGGATTTCCGCTTAACTAATTTTTGTGTGGTGGATCTCTACTCCGTAAAATAAACATGCAAGACAAATTTAATGCTAAATCTAATAGAGTAAAAATGAAGTTTTTATAATCAATACCCTCCGTAATTCCGTTGAAAATTGTTCTCCAATTTAACTGTTCTTAGTGGATTTCAACTTAAAGAAAGGAAAATGCAAACCAAACTCCACTATTATAGTCCTTGTAGTTCGAAAAAAGGAATTATTTTTTGTGTCAATACGCCCCAGAAACCCCCTGCTCCCCCAGGAGTTTAAACCTTAAAATACATTCTTAGTAGATCCCTATTCATCAAAAGAAACATGCTTAACAAATTTCAAGTATGTGGGCCTAACAATTAAAAAACGGGAATTTTTTTTTCTATAACTGCCCGTGATCCCTCGCTACTCTCCTTAGGGTCGATTTTCGTTTTAAAGGAACTGTATTCCATGAAAGGAACATGCCCACCAATTTTCAAGCAGGTAGGTATAATAGTTTAAAAACGGAAATATTTATCTATTACGCCCCTTAATACCCCGAAATGAAATTTGTGGTTTGATTTTTGTGAAACCCATTTTGTAGCGGTTCTCTACTCTGCGAAAGGAATCTTTTTACCAAATTCCGAGACTGTACGTCTAATAGTTTAAAAATGGGAATAATTATCTATAATGCACCTTGAGGGTCTGTAACACCACTTGGGGGTCTGTTTTCACAAAACCCATTTTAGGAAATGTACTGTACGAAAGGAATCTGCTTACAAAATTTGAAGACTGTGAGTCTAATAAATTAAAAATTGAAAAAAATTATCTATAACGCCCCTTGACCCCTCACAACGCCACCTAGAGTCGATTTTCACAAAACACATTATATAGCGGATCTTTACTCCATGAAAGGATTCTGCTTATCATATTTCAAGACTATACATCCAGTAGTTTATAAATGGAAATAATTATGTAAACTCCACTTGGGATCGATTTCAACAAAACCCATTTTGTAGCGGATCTCTACCCAATAAAAGGAATCTGTTTACCAAATTTCAAGATTGTACGTCTAATAGCTTAATAATCCGAATTTATATATCCCCCACCCCCGTAATATCCCTTGTGGTTAATTTTCCCCAATCCCATTTTGTAGCGGATATATGCTCCATGAAAGAAACATGCCTACCAATTTTCAAACAGGTAGGTCAAGTAGTTTAAAAACGGAAATATTTATCTATTACGCCCCTTAATCATCCGCAACGCCACTTGGGGGGCTATTTTCACAAAACCCATCTTGTAGCTGATCTTTACTTTATGAAAGAAATTTATTTATCAAATTTAAAAACAGTACATCTCAAATAGTTTAAAAATTGAAATAATTATTTATAACGCACCCTAAGCCCCCCAACGCCACTTGGGGGTCTACTTTTACGAAACTCATTTTGTAGCAGATCTCTTCTCTATGAAAGGAATCTGCTTACCAAATTTCAAGAATGTGCGTCTAATCGTTTAAAAATCGGAATGATTATTTATATCTCCCCTTAACCCAACCCCTGCAACACCCCTTGGGGGTCAATTTTTCCAAAACCCATTTTGTAGCGGATATTTACTCCATGAGCGAAACATATCTACCAATTTTCAAGCAGGTAAGTCAAGTAGTTTAAAAACGGAACTATTTATCTATTACGCCCCTTAATCACCTGCAACGCCACTGGGGGGGGGGCTATTTTCACAAAACCTATCTTGTAGCTGATCTCCACTCTATGAAAGGAATCTTTTTATCAAATTTAAAGACTGTGCGTCTAATAATTTAAAAATGGGAATAATTCTCTAATATCTCCCTACGCCCCCGCAACACCCCTTGGGTTCGATTTTCACTTAACTCATTTTGTAGCTGATCACGACTCAAGGAAAGGAATCTACTTTCCCAATTTCAAGATTGTACATCAAGTAGTTTAAAAATGGAAACGATTATTTATAACACCCTTAACACCCGTAGCGCCACTTACGGTTCGAATTTCGCAAAAAAAATCCGTTCTTAGCGGATCTCTACTCCATGAAAGGAATAAGTTTACCAAATTTCATGTCTGTACTTTGAATAGTTCCGGAGATATTGTGATTAGTCAGTCAGTCATTGAGTGAGGGAGTCGCTTTTCTCCTTTATATATATAAATAGTTATCAGAGTAGATTTTTTTTCAAAAGAAAACGTTTGCGCAGGATAATATTTAGCATTATTTCCCTATTCTGTCGTATAAAATCTTCGTCTTCTGAAAACAGTTAGTTAACCTCTTAACTGCTGATTAAAAGTTACGTGATTGGCTCCCCAGTATCACCATTTTTACATAGGCCCGCTTATTCAGTATATTGGAGAGGAGGGGAGAAAAGGCTCAAATAATAATTAAATTCTTCGCCAACACTATCAAGGTGGTAATATTGCATTCCAAAGCCTTCGTATCCGTCTTTCTGATAGCAGTGCAATGAAAAGAATCGTATTTCACAAAGGCGTATATGTACATCCGTGACACTTGACGCACCGGTTAAGACGACGGTCGCAGTTATGGGATAATAATAATTAAACCTTACTCTTTAAACCTACAAAGCAAATTCTTATTCCTTATTTATTCTCTTGGCGTTTCCCTATTTGCATGAGTCTCTTTATTTTAAGCAAGTTTTAGAGGGAATTAGAATTTAAAAAAATAAATTTTCTAATAAAATATTTTTAAAATCGAATTTTGAATCCTGGTTCCACAAAAGTTTCATCGCATAGAGCGTTAGATTTGTTGGGACTCAGTATCCTGAGATGGAGTGGATACTGAAATGTTAGAATGCTAACTCAGTTGACCAAAATTGTGAAGTTCGTCGCTCTTACTCCTCCAATCACTTTTAAGTTTGGCTAATTTTCAGTCAATCAGTTTAATTTAGAATAATGAGTTATCAGCTGAGATATTTCCCTCTTTTACGGATCATGTCTCAAATTATAGTAGTCAACCGGTAACACAGTTGTGTTGAGCTACTGTGATGTAATTCATAAAACAGAGATTAATGTAGAAGTTGTTGCTCGTAGGTAGGCATTCATTTAGTTGATAGGGTTTGAAATTATCATTCCTTTATTAAGATGAAAATTCAGGGAACTGACACAATTACTGTTCTCGTCCTTCAATTCGAAACAGCCTTTTAATTTTAAAAACACTTGTCTTTTCTAAAACTAACTTGAATTTTCGGTTTGATTTTAAAATGGGAGTTCACACACAAGAAATACCTCTTCTTTGCGCACCATTTTATGAATTAAAAAATTAAATTAGCCTAAATTTCTATTTATTCCTATTTTTAAATATATATTTTCCTCATTTTCATTCCGTAATATATTTAGAGTTACTTTTTTTTATGAAAATCTATTTAAAATAAAACAGTTTTACAAAATGATAACGATATATTAAACAAGAAATACGATTTTTCTTCAGTTTTTATTTTGCGTTCAGATTTTCCACCATTTTTATCAATTACATTTTAGAACGTTTTTATCCTTCTTTCTCTCAATTCCTTTTATTTGAATTATTTTCATAAATACAAAAGAATAAAATAGTTTTTATCCTCAACGAACGTAATAAATTTTCCCTGAAATCTCCATGTATTAAAGTTGTAATATTTATAAACTATTAGGTATAAATGCATAAATGCTTCATTTTATGTGCCATTTTATTAAAATTAAAGAAATTTTCGCAACATTTATTTATAAAAACTATGCACTGTACATCTAGACATATTTATAATGTGTAGACGAATGAAGTAAATTAAATTGTTTTTGTTTTTTATCCTGTTAGAAAATTTCGAGGCAAAAAATTTATGTAACAATGTAATCCCCCCCCCCTTTTTTTTTGAGAAACCATTGCTGTCTGCAAAAAAAATCAATACATTGAGGAAAGTGTATTATAAGAAATGTATTGTATTTTGTGAAGAAAAGGGCTATTTTTTTAAAATAAAGAGAAAAAAACCTCCACGAGCAGATAAAATTATTCAATTTGCTAAGTATGAAAGAAAATGAAGCGTTTTATATTAATGATTTATAGCTCCAAAATGGGAGATTATTTTTAAAACTTTTGTTTATATACTTTATTTTAATACATTTAAGTGATACGATTCTTTTTTTTTCTTTTATACTGAAAAACTAAATAAAAATTACTTTCGACTGAAACAAAAATTAATTTCCTGAAACATTTTCACTTTTTGTAATATACGTTTTTAAAAGTTCAAGTTTTCTTGTAAAAAATATACATTTCTTAATTCGGATTTTTTTTCAACCTTTATTGTACCATGTGAAGAAAAATTTAATACATTAAAGATTGAAAAAAGTACGATTCCCACCAACTTTATCAATATCTTGCTTTTTAAAGTTTATTGGGTTTTCAATTAAATTTATAGAAGTATTTAATCAAACATAAACTAAAAATTGTTCTTATAATGGCAAATCAATGACTAGGCATTTTTTTTAAATCTAAGTACAGTGTAAACTTTAAAGAAATGTCGTAAATACATATTTTTTCAATCTAGATTTAAATTGCTTTTTTGAAGATTTTGTCATAGTAGCATAAAATAATTTTCCTAAAAATATAATTTATAGAATAGTAAATAATCGTCGAAAACATTAGGGTTTAATAGATTTTGTATCAACTATACTATAAAATGGATCACGCAGCATATAAAAGTTCTTCTAAATATTTGATTTGTTCAGATTCTCTTTCTTCCTTAGAAATGCTACAAAATATTCCATCTTGCAATAATATTCATGGGAAATTTCAAAAGAATCTTTACATTATTAAGGGTTCAAATATTCTTGTGTTTTTTACTTTTGTTTGAGATGATACTGGAATATTTGGAAAATAAATTGCTGATTTCTTGGCAAAATCCTCATCCAAGCGAGGGATTTAAATTTAAGTTAATTTTCCGAAATCGTTCTACAAGGAAAAAAAACTTTTGGTAACTTTGCCTCGCTTTGGAACACTCAACACACGAAATCAGCTCTTTTTTTCTGGCAAAGAAATTTTTTCAAACCATTTCACAAAGACTATCTCGTGATCATTCTTCTACAGACTATTAAATCACGAAATTTCTTACTGGCCATGGTAATTTTAAAGTGTACCTCAATAGAGTTCTTCCACACTTTGTGACTTTAATGTTGGTGGGGAGCAAAGTGTGCAAAGCACTTTATTTTGTATCTTCATTGATTTGATTTTGCAATTTTGTGAAAGTTTTTCAATTTTCTACTTTGTAACTCTATTGTATTGATTTTGTTTCATAATTGTTTTATTTTGTAATGTATTTCTGTCTTTGTAACTTTTTTTTTTGTTATTTTATTATTTCGTAAATGTTGTTTTGTTATTTACTATTTAATTTATTTATCTTATCTTCTGTAAGCTCCATGTAAACATGGTGGTGCGCAAGAATTATTTTATCTGTCATAAACAAAACCAAATATTTGAGTAAAAATCTTTAAATTTAATGAATTAAATAAATTTTACTAAATTTGCATGCACTTGTTTATCTGTTTTGGTAACAGTTCGTACTTGCTTTTACCAGCAATGAACTTAATTCAAAAAAGTATACAGGGTGAACTAAAATTCTTGTTCTGATTATAAAATTCATAAAAAAAAGCAATCAATTCAAAAATTTTAATTTTATAATTGTTTTTACATTCCATTCAAAACCATACATAATATTGAATTGTATATTTAGAATTATACTACTTAGAAGTAATTAATATCACAAATTGTTTCTTTCTCATAATACAGCCTTATTTTCTATCAAACTTTATAATTAATATGATTATAAGTGTGTATATATATATTATAACGATGAAATGCGTTATTTCATAAAATCATTAGGTATGGCATGAAACACCTCCCAACATCAATTAAAATAATGTAAAGTTATTGGATTCTATGATTTAAATATCATTTTTATTGAGAAATAATTTTGTAATCGTTATTGTTTTTAAATGTCCCGCGAAAACTACTTAAACAGGTTACAGCTGATTTTATTCAATTTTTAATTAACTGTATATGGTTCCCAACCAAAGTTCTTTATGTTTCTTAAGCATTTTAGTCGATTGCAATAAGATGTGTAATTTAAATGAAAAAAATATTACTATTAATTTTGTTTTAAGCATTATTAATATTTTCTCTATTGGACAAACTTCATAAAACATTTCTTAAACGGCGTAATTTGTTTTTTTGCGAGCACACTAAGTAACCTTGTAATTTATATAAATGTAAGCTTTAAAAAATTTTGATACAGTTCTCGCTACAATATATTCTTTACTTTTTATCACTGTTTAACTAATCTAGGAATACTACTATACTTTATACGTCCTTTTTTCTTTCCTGTTTATCAGTTAGTCTCTCTGCAACGTAAACTGTAATTTTCCAGATATTTTAATTAATTATCATTTAATCAAAAAAATGACAGATTTGTTCTTAGAATCAAACTGTTTATTTTCAATTCTGCTTAGTACCCAATCATCAAATAATTTATAGAATAATAATTTTATTTGATAATTGAGTAAGGTATTAAATTATATTAAAAAGGTCTTAAGGTCTTAAATTATATTAAATTATTCTCTTAAACCATATTAGTCAATTGTTTTATCCAATATTTATAAGTTCTAAACTATATTATACACTTAAAAAGGTACCATACGAGGTAGGATTCAAAAGTTTCCGGATTGACTCTAAAACTTAAGGTATCCGAACACGTTTGGAGCACTTTTTAATAAAATAGCATACTAGAATATTATAAATGCTCTTTTAGGACTCAATACCAATAAATATTACAAAATTTAACTATCAAAATTTAAAATAAATTACCTGAATTTTACAAAAATCGCAATTATAAGTGAAATTTTAGCAATATTTTTGGAAAACTTCAAAGCAGTTAGGAAAAAAAGTAATAAACATATATTAGTAAAAGTATTACGAAAACAAATTAGATGCATTTATCTAGAAAATGTACTAAAATTTTAATTTTTTATTAAAATTTGAAAATTTTAGAGCAGATTGAGTAGGAAAATAACATTAAGAAATGTTACATTTTTTATGAGACCATTATTTAAATAACAAGCCATAACTCAAAACGTATTCATACAATAAGAAATATTTTAGTACATTCTCTAGAAAATAACATAAATATCAGGTTTAAAAAGTTTTATAGAAATACATTGGTAATATTTTGAGTTATTAGACTCGCCATGATAGATTTTGAGCTATTTAAGTGTCCACTTGTAGTGGATCAAAAAACCCCTTCCGGTTTTTCTAACTTTATAAAATTGATTGTAACTTGGCCTCTAGGTAGTGTAGAAACAAAACAAAGTATGTTTCGTAAAATCAAAAGATAGCTCTATTCAATAAAATAAAAAACAAAAATATCTGCCTTGACTGAATTTGGTCATTTTCAACGTGTTCGGATACCTTAAATTGCTGAAGCACATCCTACTTCGAAATCAGACCCTTAAGGAACAGCGCACTTTGCTATCAGATCGCTGAAGCATTGGCCCTGTCCTTTCATTCAGCCTGCGATGCATTTTTTACTTCATCTGTAGATTGAAATCGACGACCCTACAAACAACGGGCTGGTTTTGGACACAGGCTGAAGTGTCCGGGGGTGAGATCAGGGGAGTAAGGAGGATGTGGCAAAAAAGTTGTTTTCGGTTTCTGAAGAAAGTTAGGGATGAGGTGGGACCAGTGTGCAGGAGCGTTATCATGTAAAGCACCCATTACGGCTACTCCCTTAACTTTGGTCTTTTCTTTGAAATCGACGCACGTAAACGACACAGGATGTCTGCATAGTGTTCTTTGTTTGTTGTGCATCCTTAAGGGATAAATTCTGGGTGCAAAATACCTTGGATATCGAAGAATACCTCTATCATTACCTTCCATTTAGAGTGATCTAGGCGGAATTTCTGTCTACTTGGAGATTTGGTGATTTCCAAGTTACCTCAGCTCTCATGTTTTTATATTGACCCATAACCCTTCATTTCTCGCCTCTACTAACAATTCTGCCAAGTAGAGAAGGATCTTTGTCAACAGCCGAGATTAAGCCTCCCATCATTTCTATTTGAATTGCTATTTTTTTTTTTTTTTTTGCCTTCGTTTAACATGCAGAAAACGATTTGTTAACACACCCTATGCCAGTAAATATCCTTAGCTAGTATTTGCTTACATGTGGCTTTGGATAATCTAACGAATTCTGCTACTTGGGCTATTCTGAAGCCATATCTTAAGTACCGCTGCATAATTATTTTCAATGCTGTCAGCAGTGCAAAAAGTCAACGGATGTCCAGAGCGGGGTTTCTTTTTTGTCTTCCACATTTTTTCTGACTTTTCTGAAATGTGTCTATGCTACTCAAAAGCTAGAGTTTGCAAAAATATATTGTATTTACACATGCACCATTTACACATGCTTCAATATTTCGTACCATCTTTCCCCAGTGAACACAAAATTTGATATTCATTCTCTGCACAAAAAACGCAATTTCTTTCAATCGCCACGTAATTATTCAATCTGCCTACAAAATATGACACCGACCCCGTGATTTGGTACCAACCACTTTTATAAAAGGGGAAGAATGCAGTAACACAGAAACGTTATCGTGGTCCCTCAACTGCAAAAATGTTTTCACGTTATAGACTCAGTTTGGGAACTTTTAAATTCTACTACGTATATAATGCAAAACTGAACTCGTAGAAGCAATAATAATGAATGCAATATTAAAAAAATCAACAAATGATTATGAATTTTGCATGCATTTTCAAACTTAGAACAAATATCAATATTTGGAAAATGTATTTATAAATTTTCGCAAATATTAATAAATTTATATTATTTTTAAATGATATACGATGTAAAAAAATTAGATCTTATTCCCAACTTGAAATTTAAAAACTATAGTTTGACATTTAAACAAGATATTTTTTACTATGAAATACTTTTATTTTTTTTAAAAAATTAAGATAATCGAGATATCTTACAAATCTGATATATTCGGAAAAAGGGTGACTGAATCATAAATTTGCCACTTAATGAAGAAGAATGTATCAGAGCAAGTAATTTAACACCATCAATTTAAACTAGTAACTGACGTAAAACATTAGCTTTTGAGTTTAATCTATCATTTTTTAAAGCTGCAATTACGAAATCGATGTTTCAAAATGAATACTACTTTGGAAGCATATTCTATAATTTTTTTCTACAACAACAGGAACAAAAAACGTAACATTTTGTAGTAGAGAATTTTGGAAGAGTTTTTCTAGTATCACACTATAGGAAAACAATTAAGTTTCATCTTAACACAATTCTATGGAAATTTAAAACAATTAATCATTTATTTGGATAATGTCCAAAGAGACGATACATGTTTTTCGGAGTGTTTATCATTTCAAATCTTGTATGCATTCGGCAGACAAAAGGAAACACTTTTGGCACACACTCAAAACGCATTCGTTCTGAAATAGTTTTCGATTTGAAACACATAAATGTTATTTCCTTGGTGGCTTATTATTAAATTTTGTTTTCATAATTTATGGAGCCCTTCTATTCAAAAGATGAGCATAATAAAACGTACGTGAAGAATTTTTGCATAAAATAAATTATTATCTAAAAATTTTAATTTAAATAAAATGTGATACTTTTCCTTAAAATGTATGTTTTTATGAGTCGAGTTTTAAGAAATTGTCCTCATGTTATTCCATTTTGTTATTAGCATTTTTATGCTCATATAACTTGCAAGACAAAGAATGTTTCTTCGAATTTAATGTATTGTTTAATTTAATGTTACTCATTAAAATGTCTGAGTTTAAACTCAGTCGTTAATAACTAATCATTTAGATTTCTTTTCTTAAGTAACAATCAGAACATAGGCATAATTTATCTCTCTCTTTTAAACTATAAAACCCTTTTGAGCTCAGTAAAATCGTTCCAATGTTATTTGTAAGACGATCTTTTCTGTATTTCTTGCATGTAATCAAAAATTTATTTTACTTTTATATACATAGTACATAGAAGACAATAAATGAGAGAAAATTAATGTATATGTATTGTCTTTAGTTATAAACTTTCAGTTTGGGGAGAAAAGAAATCTAAAATTAGCATTTGTGGCAGTGAGCCCAAACCTCGGACCGCGGAAAGGTACCGGTCCGTGAATCAATTAGTACCGGTTCGCACTATGAAAATTAGTTCCATTTCAATTACGATGGTATATTTCTCTCGGGTTTATGTGAGTATTTTCTTATTTGCGAAAGAAAAAAATTCATTCGATTTCTGAACTTAGTGCCGCGCAGACATCATGAAACGAGGGTCCTTAAAAAAGGTCTAAGCCCTGATGAAATGGCTAATTTGTTACGAGAGCTTTCTGAGAATGAATTGGCTCTAATTTAGATTCTGATGAAGATAGAAAAATGAATGAAAGTGACTGCGAAGAATCTGAAGAAAGTGGAGATGTAATGGATAATATTCCAGTAACTCCTGATGTATATGTCGCTAGGGATGGCACAGAACAGATACCGCATAATAGTAATGTTCTTGGCAGATTGACGCCTCGAAATGTTTTACAACAAAGCAGTGGCGAAACATAACGTCGAAGTCATTTTTTTTTATTATATAAAGAGTCATAATATAGGATAATTACATGAAACAATATTAAAAATTCTTAAAACTAAACCTTACTGATCAGTAGTCCTGCAATGATTTAGTTTAAACAATTACTTTATGTATTTTGTATCGCGGCGTCAAATTAACTCCGGGGGAGGTTTAAGGTTAATTGAAATCCAGGACGTTCTAGTGTTAACCCACAGCGGGTTGCTGTAAAATGATTAAACGCTGACCGGTTCTCGGGGATAAAAAGATTGGGCTGATCTTATTGCTGCATTGAAAAACTCGTGGTGGAAGGAACTGTTTCATATTAAATAGTGTCTCAAATCATTTTTAATTAATATATTATAAGAGTAACACCAGACACACACGAACTATTTTTCCATAGAACTTTGAAATGATTTACTCTACTCAAATGACGTGGAAATCATCTACGTACTTAACATATATTTACGCCACAACATGACTTGGAAGCCAGTTTGAATTTTCAAAGAACGACAGTTTGAAGGGCACCATCATAAGAATTGGATCAAATCGAGCCCTGAATTCGAAATTCACAACTCGTTACTTGAGAGGACATTGGAACCGCGCAAGTTGAGTTGAAAGCTAAAGCAGCCAAGTGATCCGGCACACAACTATATAATACGAAATTATATTTCCCTTTTTGAAATGTTTCTGTCAATTTTTCAAATAATTTCTAATTGAATGGATAGATTTTTTTTTATACTTAGATTGTGAAAAATAACGCATGCTTTGTTTTATTTCCCTTTTGAAAACATTTCAAGTGAGAATGAATTAAACTGAAAAACATTATAAATAAAGGGCTACAAAATATACTATTAAAATGCAATCACAAAACATGGCCTACATAGGACTGTCTTTGAATATAAGTTTACTGATGGACGTAAGTGATACAAATGGAAGAGGGTTCAGCAGATTAAAATAAAACTGCCATGTATCATCGTAATCGTTCGGCTGTTTTTTAGAGGGGGAGCATCTGATAAGTTATGCAGAAATCTTCGTTCAAACTTACGAGAGTTAGTGAGTGAGTGAATATTAACGTCGCACTGTTCAGATAGACACGAGGATTTTGGCGACGTACCGCGTCATTTTGAACCATGGTCAAATTCTGCGGACGACACCTGAGCTGGCATCCCCCTCTCCTAACTACCACACCACACTAACGGGAGGACGTTTGAGCTCTCGACAGATTGAACGTGCATCGCTTCCCTACACGGTAGGTCTTCAGAGGTACTGGGCTTGAACTCATGATACGCTAGCCATGATCCGATACCTTGACCACTTGCCACAAACCTTTCGAGAGACTTCTGAAAAAATTAAGACAAAAAAAATTCCGAGCATGCGATTTTGTGTTATGATTTGAATATAAATACGAAAACTGCTAAATTTCAGTCCAATCTGTAGCTGGCAATAAATAAAGAACTATGGATACTTGCCGAAACATGTCATTCTAGTCGTTTATCGACCTCCCTCTAGGCATGAATCTTTCTAATTTCTGGTTGTTTTTGAAACTGGAGACTCTATACAAAAAATAAGGTTTTGAGATTGTGAATTAGTTATGCATAACGCGATAGTGGAGATGAACATTGCTCCGAAAGAAACCTTTCAGAAGTTCTTTCAGAAGTGGGTGAGTAACCCTGTTTTGTGAAGATATAGGAAGCTTACTTTCAAGTTGATTACAGTGCCATGTAGGTAATATATTTTTCCATGCAAAAGATCCAATAGTTTTTACTCTGCTCTCATATCTATTCAACAAAAATTTATTTATAAATAACTTTGTGACGGATCTATACGGTTTTTCACTAACCTCTTCTTTTTACCTTTAAATCAAATTATTTATTTCAGTCAACCTTCATGGAGAACCAAGCGTGTTTGTGTAAATAAGGAATATTATATAAATTTGGATTTCGCGAGTTGAAGGGGGAGCTAAGTAAGATGAAGTGAGAAGTCAAGTGAGTTAAAGAAAAGTGAAGAGATCGAGTTAAGCGAGCTGGATTCGTTTTGATGTGCGCAAAGAGAAACGGATTAAAAGTATTGAAGTTCACTAGAACGGAACGTGGAGTCAACGTCCATTCATCCAGCTCATTTGAGTGCCTGAAGTTCGTCACGAAGGTTCCGCAGCAGTAAAATATAAGGTATAGTGTACTTTGATTAAGTAAATCTGATTATTAGTGTGAGGTGTAATTGTAATTGTGCGCGTTTAAGCTGTCCTAGATTCAGTTGAAATTCTGTATTATTATCCGCTTGCATTGATATCTCACCTCTGCACTCTACTCTCGTTTATTTATCTTAATTAGAATTTGTTGTGTTTGTTCATAATATTTTATAAGAATCAATAAATCAGTTTGAATTGGAATAATGTCATTAGGCCGCCTACACATCTATCCGGGTTTTCAGATAGACAGGAAGGTATTAATGTAAGGGGTTTGTCTACAGGTCGCCACAACTTAACACACAATTAAAAGGAAATGTTATTGTATTTATAACTATGCATCATCAACTTTATTTATGACAAAAGGTAAAAAAAAAATATGCTGATCTTTTATAAATTTAGCGTTATTACCAGAAGCATAATCTTTTTTTCTCGTTATTTTTTTCCTTACCATTCAAACGCAATACAATGGTATACTAAGTGAAATGCATTCTCCTATAAAAAACACTGTACTAATCGTGTTGCCTGTAATGAAATTTGCACTAATTAGGAAAGGCAGCTGTTGATCACTCTTCCCGTTCTATTCCTAATTAAACAGCAAATCTTTTCAAAGAGTGAACCTAAAGTTTTCGAATCAATGGTGAACTCAGCAACTGAGCAAACCTTACATCAAAAAACCCGTTTTCTACAAAAGCAACAAAGTGAAATGCATTCTGGAGGGTAATTAATACTTATTCAATGAATTAAAGTGCTTATTATGGTTAATGAGTTAAGGCAAAAAGGAATATAAATCGTAGAGTATAATTATAAATAGTTAAACCTTTATTTATCCTTCATTTGTAATTAATTTATTCAATATGTGTGATGCTGAATTTTAAGGATGCATTGGAAACAAGCAATCATAAAAGAGGGTTATATACACGATTATTCTTAAAGAAATATATTTTTAAGGTTTGTTATAAATATATCACTTTTTGATCTATCTTCGTGACCCGCGATAGCCTAGTGGTCAAGGTAACGGACTCGTGGCTGGCGTGTCATGAATTCGAGCCTATTAAGGCTGAAGACGCTCCGCGCAGAGGAAGCCGATGCTCGGTAAATACGTCGAGAGCTCAAATGTCCTCACGTTGGTATGGTGTGTAAGTTAGGAGAGGGGTTCCAGCTTGAGTGTCGTCCTCGCCACTTGATCATGGTTCAAATTTGTGAGGTTCTTCACCAACAGCCCTTGGGTAGATGAACAGTGAAATGTGTGTGTATTAATATTCCTTCATTAATTCCTCGGTTTATCTTTTTTCTGCAGAGGTGTAATAAAAAAGCTTAAATGAAATTTCAGTGCTAAATTTCCGTAATCGTTTGGTTTTGTATTTTAAGCATAACAATTTTAGCATTTTACAACGTTGTTTGGAATTTAGTTGTGAAGGGGGGAAAAAGAGTGAAAACTTGATTACTTGAACGTTTAAGTGAGATTAAATCTAAGTACAATTTTGTTATGAGAAATCCCTTATTCAAATTATAAAAAAGGATGGAATAAGAATAAGAAAATAGTAACATGTAAATGTGATATATTTTCATGAAACTTTAATTATAAGAAATATATTTTCTACAGGACTCCTTCCTGGCATCTGAGGCTCATTTTTTGGGGGGAGGGGGTGATTTTTAAATAGATTTTTTTAAAAATTTGTTCTGTTCTATAAATTCTAATTTTTCACTTTTATTTCCCGTAACATTTTATCCATACTTAGCTGAAGTAAAGTGCAGTTCGATGTTTAGTTTACAATGGCACACTTGGGCACAATCAAATGAAAATACGGACGTTTTTTAAGTTGATCTAATTCCTAAAAAGAATAAGTCGTCAAATAGCAGTGTATGGTAGAAATATAGTTCATTGCGCTTTATATTTAATTGCGTCTATCTTTATAAAATTTATAACATAAAAATCAAACCCCGCTTTAGAAAAACAAAAAGAAAAAAACTTACAAATTTGAAAGAAATGATAGTATAAATTACTGTTAAAAATTGGTGTAGCACATGAAAATGAATATATCTGAAAATATATTACTTACCCTTTTAAAACCTACTTAATTTATGCTAACAAAATAGTGATAGAACCTCCAGTGTTACAATTTATTATTTCAAAATTAAATCAAATGTAAAATTGTGACCTTCAAACTAAAATATTTTAAATTGTGTGCGTGCGTGTGTTTATATGCAAGATTTTACTTTTACATGCTTATACTCGTTTTCCTAAGTTCTTCACGCATATTTATCAAAACTAAACTGAAAAATACTTTTGTTTGATATGTAACGTCGTTCTTGGACGAATTAGCAGAAAAAATGTTACTTTAATTTTCTCGATCATGTTGTAGTAAAGATACCTCCTCTAAGCATTTCTAGTTTCAAGTCGTTTCTTCTCCCTTCCGGTGAGTTAATTATTAATTTATTTGCATCCAGCCACAGCTTAATCTGTTACTTCTAATTATTACCTCTCACAAATTTAGAATCATGAATAACTTATAATCACCTAAAGATCATTTTAGTTTTAATACATCGTGTATAAAGAAATCTATATGGATAATTTAGAACTACTAGGCTTCATGGAAATTTAGAGCTACTCAGATTAATTAAAACAAAGACTACACCCGGTACGTGCATTTTTACCGTGTCAGGTTATTCTAATTTTACCACGTACACATAGAAATTCATATCGCACCTGAAAGAAAACTGTATGAAAAATCAGAATATAAGGTTCTAAGCTAACCCAGCATAGTGATTCAATTTACCAGCCTGACTATGGCTCAGTAAATAAAATCTTCAATGAGAAATTTGAAACCTATCTTTTCAAGTATCTAGAGATTTGGAAAGAGCGTAAGATAAAAACATCTCCCTAAGTCTCAAAAAGGTAAACATATAATTTCAAATAAGGTTCAAGTGAAAGAAGTTGGATTTTCGATCCTCAAAGGGCAAACAATATTTAATTGAATATTTTAAGGCCATGTATGAAGGCAGCACATTTTATTTCATTAGGACATCAAGTTTAATTTTTTGTTCCGGTTTACTTTTCTTTTTATCTCATAGTATCAACAACACTACAAATTTCTTTCAAATGATATTCAAATAATTTGATTTTGATCAAAATAAACAAATTAGAAATTCCGAGACGAGGATATTTTTAAACCAAATAAAGTTAGCTTGTAGCTAACGAATAGCATAAGTAAATACCCATTTTACTAGAAAATGTTATATTTTTCAAATTATTTAAGTATCTGCTATAGTTAATATTTTCATATCGTTTCAAATTCGATAAATACTCTTTGGCTTTATAATATGTTATACCCTTTTCATATTTGAAAAATATTCATTGCATATTTAGAAGCACATTAAATCTTTACAGGTAATGTAACTATTTATTCAGATAAATAGTGATATATTTATCTCTCTATTCAAATACATGGAATATTTACTTTATTATGCAATTCACAGTAAAATAGAAAATAGTTATTTGTTTCAAAATTTTAAATTTTTTGTTGTTATTTAAGCTCTTTTATTCTTTTTTAATGCGAAATTTTAAATGGTAAATAAGATCCAAAGAGAAAACTGTTGTTTGAATATAAAATATTCAAGTATATTCAGTATATGAAAATATTATATTTCGCACAGGGACATATAAATGACAATATGTTTTAACCGTCCATGTTTACTAGTTCATTTCAGGTAATTTAAAACCGAGAGCTAAAAATTTCTCTTGATTTAATGGGAAAAATCCCATAAATTTATAGAATATTTTCAATTTTTCAAGATTTTTGTGAAACGAACATTTTGCATTAAGTTTCCTGTGAATAGAAATATGTTTCCTTCTTAGATTTCCTCTTTACAGTGAATTTCTATTTTTCGGGTAATATTTACAGAAAATTCAATGCAGTAGAGTTATTCAGGTTATTCTGCTTCGTAAACGGACCAACCCCAGAGTGTCCTCCCCCAAAATTGGAGATGGAAATGAGCCAAATCCTACTATCACCTGCATGGTGCCCAAAGCTACGGCTAACGACAGGCGTCACTTAGCCCTTTAATGAATTTAGTGGACCTAGATATGGCCTTTGCCAATCAGGTGGCATTAGAAACAACAATAACATAATTACAAACACTAACTTTAGATGTCAATGTGTTTTTAATGTATTTTTAATTGCTTGATAATAAATGCATCTTTTTATATTATTGTATTTCTGGCTATTATTATTATGCCTAAGTCTTGCGTTTTAATTTAAACGTGTTCCTTAAAATGTAAGATATTTTTATTGTAGTTATGTAGGTAAATATATATACACACACACATATTCCGTATTTATTATTAAGGTATGTGACTACCTTCGGAGCACTTTTTTTTGAAATATATAAATTTTCAACAAAATAAACACTTTTTTAATTGAAATGGAGCATAAAACTAAGAATTCAAGTACAATTTCAACAAAATTCAAAATAATTTTAGATATATTGGGAATTTTGAGTAAAATTTTAGTGAAAAATTGCAATTACGGTAAACCTTGCATTGAAAAATCTAATTTATATTTTCTAATAAATTTTATGCAGTACATAAATAATATCATTATGTGTGCTTAGATCTATAAGATTTGCAATACTTTTAAAAGTTTTTGAAATATGTCATTTTATTTTTGCAAGAACTCAATTTTTTACAAAAAAAATATTGGTATTTTCTCACAAATTGCAATAAAATATATAAATATATACACAGGGATTAGGTTATAGTCTATATTACAGATACTAAATAAAACATTTGAATTCAATATCTTCAAAAGAAATTCTGCAGTGAACTTTACCGTGAATCAAAAAATTGAAAAACATTGTTGCTCAGAAAATGCATTTAATGATTTTAATACAATATGAAAAATTTTCTACTAATTGTACATTTTTTTAAACTCACCCTATTTATAGCTCAAGCTCGCTTAAGCTTCATGTTAAACTAATTCAGACTTTTTTTTTTACCCTTTTGCTATTTTCTGGAGAATTTTATAGACTATAACAATTGCCATTTTTAGTGAAATTTTGATGAAAAATTGTAGTTACGATCTTTTACACAAAATTCTAAAAAATGTATTCAAATAAAATACAGTACACGAATAACATATTTATATGCGTTAGGAATTAAAAGGTTTGTAATACTTTTGAAAGTTTTTTAAATATGCCAAATTTTATGCAAAACTCGACATTTTAAAAAAAATTTAAAATTCTTTTTCATGAAAAAGCTATAAAATACTAAAAGATATACACATAAATTAGATTTCGATTCATAACACAGACAGAACTAAATAAAAAGTATCCTTAAAATTTAAATTCAATATCTTAAAAATATTTTGTGTAGGGTTTTGTGAACTCCATTTCCGATGGAGTAATTAGGATAGAGCTTTGCCTCTGAATATCGTAGAAACAAACATAGAGTGTTTTGGGAATGTTAAGTGTAGGGGCTAAAAATAAAAACGTAAAAGGAATTTCACCCAACCAACGAATTTTGGGTAGTCGCATACCTTAAGTTATAATAAATATTTTAGACATTTTTCACAGCTCTCCACACCTACTCCACTGGGTGGACAGCAACGCCTTGAAAAACTAAAAGTAGCTAGTACTCTGGAAAAATTTGTTCGCCTCTGCAATATACAATGAAGACTAAAATGTCATAATTCTCATTTTATTTCAACATTTTCGTGAGTGAAACATTTTTGGCCAAAATGTTTAATTTTGTTAAATATATTATCTTTCGTCTCAATGATTTTTAAACAAATTCTTCATTTATCTATCTATATACATCTATATATATATGCCTCTGTCATTTACTACATCTAACTTGATTAATATTTTTTTTCTTTTTTTAAATATATGGTGTTCGCGTGACTAATATAAAGTTCCCTTCTCGATAAAAGAATTCAATTCCTTTTCTTTTCATGCGAGTCATACTTGGAATATATGTAATAATTCCTTTTGATAATTTGTTAGTAAATAAAAATATGCAGTAACAACCGCTTCTTATTTTAATGTGCTCAGGAATTCTGCTTTTAAAATGTAATGATAAATAAATATCTTATAATGCACATGAAAAAAGATTTTAATTTCTTTTCAACTTTTTACCATTCATAAAAGGAAAAAAGGGCTCCTTTTTTCCAAAATACTATGGAATTGAATTACGACTCACAATAAACTCTATGTATTCTTCTCTAAAAGTATAAAAGAAAAAAAATCTTTCAGATAAAAATTTTCTTTGCGCTGTTCTTTTAGAATTTGACTCCTTGTTCTCTTTTTATTGCTATTTTTGGTTACCCACTCCCTGAAATGCCTTTTGAATTCTCAGATTCCGAAAGAGATTAAAATACCCAAAATAGGTTGCGGCCGCATTTCTGTTTCCCAAAGGAATGTTCTTTTTATTTCTCTTCTTACTCCTTCGGGTCGACCTTAAAGCAGATAAGTGTTAAAAGGAGGGCACTTAAGGGAAGGGAGAAATGACACAAACTTAAAAGTAACATTTCTTCACTTCATGTTTTAAAACCCTTAGAAAATAAGTTTTACTTTTGACTGTCGATTTTTTTCATGAAAACCAAATGAAACGTTTCATTTGTTCGAGTGAGAGAGTGCTTATTAATGTCACTCCATAAAACAACGTAAGATCTGTCGGTGACGGACTTCTCTTCATTCGGTTGAGTGACGTGGACGACACCTGGGCTGGAACCTCCCTCTCCTAAATACCACACCGCAGTAATAGATGTACATTGAGTATCCCCTCTACACGACAGCTCTAGTGACACCAGGACTCGAACCCAGGACACTCCGTCCACGGGCTCGGGATCCCAATTCAAGGGTTACCGCGGCCACTTCATTTGTTCAAAAATAAATGCATTTTGACATTTATCGTAATTTGAAGTAATTTATCCATAAAATGAATTGTAATTATGTGGTTATCTATAAACCGATGACCCATTTACAAATTTGCGTCGGGAAACGAGTGTACAATAACGTTTATTTTATGACATGGAAGCGTAGGACTGATATATAATGACAAATAATTCTATTGGAACCCCTCAAAATGCAACAAAAAAAATCCTTGCATGATGTTATGTATTTTTCTTGCGATTTTTATTTGTTTTACGTCTGAACAAGCTAAAATAAAGAGTGGCATACTAACATTTACTCTTAGCAACCTTATGGTCAGCGTCGTGGGCAGCCTAGTGGTTAGAGCATCGGACTCCAGACCGGAAGGCCTGGGTTCGAGATGCTTGTTGCCACCAAATATCCTCCGAGTACACACGGAGTACGTGCTCGTTAAATAAGTGGGTCCAAACGACTTTTGGGCGGTCGCACCAGAAACCACGGTGGCAGGGCCTGTAGAATATTTCCCTCCCTTCCAGTTCCATGCCTAAATTTTGGAGGTGGAGATTGGTGGTGTCGCCATCTATCGTGTAGAAGTCCAACCTGTCTCAGGCTATGGCAACTTTCATTCCTTCTCGAAGGAAAGGAAACAACAAAACAAACCTTATGGTCGTGTAAAAGTTAATATATCTAAATCAATACATCATCTCGAGTGTTTTAAAATCTTTGTGGGAAAATAACCTGATTTGAATCTGTTAATAAATTTTTGATTTAATACTTTTAATGTTTCCTCAGAGATTTATTCCACTTACGTTACAACAGCTGTATTTTGAAACATTTTAGTTGGATAAAAAATTTTGTCAACAAACTATTTTCAAAAACTGGTACCTTTCAAAGCATATGACTTAAAAAGGCAATTAAATAAAAAGTGTTTTATTAGGTTTTTGAGAACTAATAAAACTGTGGTAACCTAAAACCGATATATTTCGTTAGGATAAAAAAGAAAAACTGCAAAAAAAATTCAAATTTACATGTTTGATATATATATATATATATATGATAAAAAGATGCAAGTACGTAGCATTTTTTTATTTTCTAAAAATTAATATGAGACTTCGTAGACTGACTCCTAAAAAATCCTTAAACATCATTCACGGTTTTACTGATTTTAGAAAAAAAAAATGCAAAATAGAAAAATTTAATAGAAATTGAAATTAATTTTAAATTTTTTTATTGATTTTCCATTTTTAGTTCCAAGGAATTAAACTGAAGCCAGAATTTTTATGTTAATTTAATATTTTATTAATAAAATTTTAAAAAATAATACTGAAAAATATAGTGTGCTTGAAAATATGTATCATCTTTTACTAAATGAGTGTTAAAATTAATGGAAGTAATCATAATTGTGACAGTAATTTTTTTAGAATTTATTTTGTTATGGGAAAAATGAAGCAAAAATTAATTTAACTTAAATAAAACGAGGCTAAATGATATTCAAATATTTGTATCGGAAATATCAAATTCTTATATAAATAAACATGAAAAAATCTTATAAGAATAAAATATAAATCATACACACACATTGATGCAAAGTAATAAGAATTTCTTTGGGTGAAATAACTTGCCAAGCAATGATATTCTGGAACATAGTTTAATACTACAAAACAATGCGAAAAACATTCTTTTTTGAGTGTTGCGTTTCTGGACCCTGATTGGCAGTTCTTCTGGACGGATTCTGCAGATAAGCGACGTGAAAAAAAATTTAGTTTCCGGTTTCTTGAAACAGAACACTTTTCTTTAACAAGCCCGCAAGCGCGTTATATTGTTACGAGATCTTCTGAAGAAAATATTTCAAGATAGAAAATTGTGCGTATTTATCTATCGTTTGCCTGCGATGACTTGTTCCGAAGCATCCCAGATAGAATTTTCAGAAAAGATTTTCAATACTAACCGTTTGTGTGTGTTTATCTGCCTTATTTTGCTCTCTCTATCCCTTGGGGTATTTTTTGCTGATATCTCTTCTTGTGGTCTACTGATTTTACTCTGAGATTTCTTGAAAAAGTATTGTACGTTAATGCAATGATAAACACTGAAAAAACATCACAAGAATAGAGAAATATTTTTAAAGTTCAATTACTTTTTTTTAATTTTAAGGCAATGCCTCCTAATTTCTAAGTAATTTGAATAAAGCCTCAAACTGAATTTAATTAAAATCATTTTTAACCATTAAATTCACCCACTATACAGTACATAAATGTCGCGATTCTTCGATCGCGCGTCTGAGAGGGTTCGATTAAGAAACAGACATTTCTCAAATTAACCACTTTTATTTATTCTTTAACACTTATTAGAATGTATGAGGTTTAATGAGAATACACACTCATAACTAAACCCAAGGAGCAATCAAACTTATTAATATTACTACATAAATATAATCACTTATCTATTCTCCTAAGCGTTCTTGCTGGAACACTTTCTTAATCGTCAACCTTAAGGTGTATGGCTTTCCTTTCTCTTAATCCTTTCTTCTGGAGTTAATAATACAAGTGCGATCACCAGTTCTCCCACTATGCTTTCATTTTATAATAAATTTTCAGCCATCACTCCTCCTACTCCACGACTAACACTTAAATAGAAGCTTGCATTTGCATAAAATCAAGGCATCTCTACAGAAAGCAGTTTTCAACTAAAAAAATCACTGATAAAAATAGTATTTTCCTAGGAGAGTTAGTAGAAGCTCGAATAGAACCCGTTACATATTGTGGTAATTTTTTTTTTTTAAAGGCCCTTTCATGGCGGAAATATCATTCCTTGTGATTTGCATGAAAATGCTTATGGTACGAGGAAGATACCTGAGCTAGCACCCCACTCCACATAATTTCACACCTTCACATCGTACGGACTTTGAGTCTCAATTCAAGTCGAAAGTATTTGAAAAACTAAAATATATTTCACATGTTTACAACAACAAAAAATTCGGTAAGAAAAATTATTTAATTGAAAAAAATGATATTTCATTATAAAAATTCCGTGTTTAAAACGTAATTAATTCACGAACGGATTTACAGGAAAAGGTTGCCGTGGCCAGCGGTCATGGTTACGGACTTGCGGCCTAAGTTGTTCAATCATAAAATCAAATCCTAGAACCTCAAAAAGACTCTTCATGTAGAAAGATTAATGCACGTTAAATCTGTCGAGGATCCAAGTTCACCCATTGGCATGGTATGGAAATTTGGAGAGGAAATGTCAACTCAGGTGTTACTCTTTTGTAGTTCAAATTTACCAGGTCTATCAGCAATAGCCTTCATCTTTCTTCAGTGTGCGATGTAAATTAAAATCAATAAATATTAACGACGACATAAGTTTAATACCGGGTGGGCAAAAAGTCAGTATAAACTTTAAAAGTTTGTAAAACTCGGAAAATTAAACAAAATAAAAAATGGTTTGCAGGTTTAGCATCGACAAATCATGGGATTTTTTTTAAGACGAGAAAAAAGAACCTGCCGACAGATGGCGCTCGTACAAACGACTGAGTTGGAAATATGCAAATAAGACTGACAATTACAAATATACTGATGCTCTTGATCTAGATCTAATTCTCCGTTGCATGCCAACTAAGTGAACCAGGATGCTGAGCGAAGAAGACAAGGCTTTGTTGGTGAAGCTGTTTTTCATGAACAAGGAATCAGCGACTTTTGCACTGCATAAATCCCGACTTCAGAAAAATGTGAAGACTGGAAAAGGGCTTTCTACAGTGATACGCCTCATAAAGCTTGTTCGGCGATTTGAGGGAACTGGATCACTCGAGGATAGTGTAAGATTTGGGCGACCAAGTCTCAGAATCATTAGCAAACGTAGCAGGTTAACATGGCCTCCTCGGTCTCCAGATCTGACTCCAGTAGACTTTTGGCTGTGGGGATATTAAAATTCCCGGGTGTATTAATCCCGACCATTCAATTTGTCGGAATTGAAAGATGCGATGCACCGAGAGCTGTCATGTATACAGACGGGCATTCTAAACTCTGCCGTTACTGACACGCTTGGAAAGTGCCATCCCTTGTGTTGGTGAATATGCAGAGCACATGCTGCTGTAATAAATGATGTGGTAAAGTTACTTTGTTTATTTGCGGGTCTTTTTTTTCACTTATGTACAAAGCGCCACCTATCGGGTGTTTTTTGAATTTTTTCTTATAAAAAAAAATCCCGTGACTTTTCGATGCTAAACCTGCAAATCGTTTATTATTTAATTTAAATTTCTGGGTTTTATGAATTTTTAAAGTTTTGACTGATTTTTTACCCACCCAGTATAAATTAGTGTAATAAACCACAAGAATCTATTGATAAGATTGTAAGAGAAGAAAAAAAAAAGAAACAACATATATGTGAAAGATTTTAATCCTAACGCAGTCTATATATAAGTCATGGGTTCTCGAATCTTGGTACAATTAAAGACGCGCCGTACAGTGAAATGATTACAAATTGCATTAGTCATTTGTGTAGAAAAGTAATAAATTGAGGAACCGTGCGTGCTACTGCCATTTTGTTAAAATGTATCTTTAAAAGAAATAAATTGCACCGCCATAAATAATTCCCATTTCCCAAATTGAAACTCTTTACGTAATCCTTTCGAGTTTCTGAATTGATTAATTGTATTCAGTCGACAATTAGTCAGTTATTAAATCTGGTTAATTCTAATTATGTCCCCAAAAAACAATTAAGCGCGTCGCATAATTGTGGTTCAGATTTGAAATAAAACAAAAGGCATTTATAGTTACGTGATTTTTTTTATGTAATCCTTTAGCTCTTGATTTTTTTTCTATAGAAAAGATGTATCTTCATTAGGGCAGTTATGCTAATTTGTATTGTAGGTTTGGAAACTCTTAAAGTAATTCCTAAGGGAATTTCTTTTTTTAAAATATTTTTATTTAAACTACAAATCATGAATATTTATTAAAGTATATTAAAAGAAAAACTTAATCTCTCAACTCTTTAATTTAAGTCTCTTTTAAATATAAATCTTGATTTGATAAAGAAATATGAAATATGTTTTTCAATATAAGTAAACTAACTCTATCCAAACCTGTTTGTCATGTTAATTTTTCTGCCATTTTTTAATAAGAAAGTATTCTTTTTCCTTGAGAAGAAAATATTTTTTTTTTTTTTGCTTAGGCATATAATTTGATGATGAGAAGTTTATTTTCACGAAACTTTCGAGATTTGTGACTCTTCTTATGTAAACATATATGAAATAAGAAGTATACATAAAATATTAAACTAGTTGTGCTTACAATTTTTGTTGATTAAAATATGCTTTGTTTCATTTTAAAACCAAATTTTTTACTTATATCTATGTTATTTATTTTTAAAATTTCGTCATATTGAAACAATAATGATATTCTATTATTTTCTTTTCTCTACACTTTATTTTTTTATTTTTCGTAACAGCTTTTTTTACTTAAAAAGGAATAATATGAATGATGCTTTAAAAATTTGATGTAATTAAATTAACGTCACATTTTGAAGAAACTTGTGAGCTATTGGCGGTGAACTTCATAATTTTTATACTGTTCTAAGTGATATTCTCTCTTCATTCCATTGTCCAAACTTTTTTTCGAAACCAACGGGAGAACTTTGAATTTCGATACATTTAACGAGCAACAACATCTCTACATAGAAGGCTTGTAATGATATAAGCCTGTAGTGGTCGCGCGGTACACAGAGTCACCCCGGGCTCACGAAATCTTTAAGTCTATGAAAACTGTTTAGTTATTACCAATGTCCTTGTCAGTATCCCCCAATGTGAAAGTCTTTATGGGAACTAAATTGTGTCACATATCTCCCTCTTTTTTAGGAGTGTTAATCGCTTTCTTACATAAATATTAGGGTACTAGGGAAGACTGAGTTCCCCGCGTGACCACTTTTGTTCAGAAATAATTTCTATAAACAGGCTGCATTTTTTCCCTGTGGATAAATTAAGAGCTATTATTCCTGTGTTGTACGACTCATTACGGTTTATAAATGTAAATAAAATGAATATTAATAAAGATGTACTGTGCGATAAAACTGTGCGATGTCTAATGGATGAAGTTAGAACTGTTTAAACAAGAGAAGAACCTAAGAGAAATAATGGATGTTAATCATGATAGAGAAAGTAAATTTGAGAAAACTTATGAACATGAAACCTTTGAATTTAAAGGAAGTTTTTCAAATACTACCTAAGAAACTCCATCAAGAAAGATACGAAGCCACTAGTATACTACAAGACACCCTGCGCTCTGTCGAAAAAACACAAGAAACAAAAAATTCAACATGCTATTTGTCGATCCTCAAAAGACAATAAAACTACAATAACTTAAACAAAATAAGACAGTTTGGGCTGCAAATATCATTCTTGTAATGTTAGCAAATATAATCTGTGATTTGTGTTCATCATTAAAGACACTCACATTTGAAGCATTGTAGTTTATATAGTTGGATTGGATTTTTTCTCAAATTGTTCAAGCAAAATCAAGAGCCCCTAAAAGTAGTCAAGTATAATTTCTCCTAATTAAACTATTCACAGAAATTACGATTTTTATCATATACAATAAAAATAATTGAGAAAAAAGGATTCGAGTATCTCAGTCACCCCTCGCGACCACTAACGTTAATATCGAGTGCGCACCTGCTCCTGGGTTAAAGAGTCGAAAGAGAAATAAAGACTAGAGTAAAACCCGAAATCTACTCATTCTTTTACGTTGCAGGCTTCTTGTCTGGTATTCTTTGTAACTAGAATTTCTTAGCAACCATTCCACGAATAACTAGGTTTAAATAAAAGGTATCCCAACCCTACACAGTTACATCAGCTAAGTGGTCACAGTCGTGAATTGTGGCCGTCATTGTATTTTTCGGGACGTAGATTAATACCTTACTTTATCCTTGTCCGTCCTTACAATTTTGTGAAAAAGTTCTTTTGCTTACTATGTAACTTTACTTTGCAACATTGCATTGCTTTTGAGTGTCTATAAAGAAATGCCAAAACAGAAAAATAATTCATAGGTTTAATTCGTAATTCTTGAAAGATTCCTTTCTTATTTCAATTATCCCCCACCCCTTTTTATGCCAAAAATCTTATTTTTTCCCTTCGAAACTACTGTTATAAGTTTAACACTTTTTTTACTTGATTTTGATAAAATTATTACATCGCAATATAGTCAGAAATAATTAAAATGTAAACACCAATATTTTTTACAACTTTAAAAAATATGAATTTAATTTGTTCAAAATTGAAGTATTTTAATTATTTACTTAGAAATATGCTTAAACTTTACATGCTATTTTATCGATATTTTAAAACATTTTTAGATGTAAATTTAAATAAATGACATAAATCGCGTTTTTTTTTTCATATGAGTGTGAATTCTTATTTTAATAACATTAACCGAAAAGGAAATTAAATATTGAACTCCAGTTCAGATGTTGAACTTTACGAGTATTATTATTTGCATAATTAGCGTAGTAGAGAATGATCTCAAAAACAAAGCTTTGAATTAAAATTATGAGAAGTATCATAAATTGTAACATATTTAAGAGAAAAGCTTCAATGAAAATATTTTACCTGAAAATATTTTTTTCATCTCTATATAAATAAGAATTATAATTTAAACACGTTTACATAAAAAACTGATCTTGTAATAGAGCACAAAACTGGAAAATAATTTTTCTGAAATCTTAAAAGATTGTGAAAGTTTTCGAAGATTTTTTTCCTGATAAATATATTACAAAAAGCGACTAAAAAAGGTTTAGAGAAAATCCTATAGCCACCCAATACGTCATATTAATGAAATCGTATATTAATTTAATTAAATATTTCCTATTTATTTAAAGTGTTTCAATAAAATACTCAAATTAATCGCACAATAGTCCATTTCATTCAAGGTTAAAATGTTTCAAGATCTTTGCAAGTTGTTACGTGCTGCCTAATTTGTGGTCACTTTCTATTCAGCGACTTCATTCATTTAATTTACGGTTTTGCACAAACGATATCTGGCATTTATCGAATTTCCTCCGAACTCCAATTCAGGCTCAATCTTTAATTGGAATGCACTCGATTGGAAAATGATCCCAAGATTTCTCGAAGAAGAATTTCTAATTTTGTGCTTCTATTAAACGATTGGTTTTCTTATAGTTTAAGGAAAGTTTGTATCTTTTTTATGATACTTTATAAATATGTTTTTTGTCATAAAGTATTTCGGCAAAGTAATTAAATACGTTTTTGTTCGAAAGGATTTCCACTAAGTAATTAAATATATTTTTGTGGGAAAATATTTTTACTAAGTGATTAAATATATTTTTAGCAAAAATACGTTTTCAGAAGCAATGCTTTTGTTTTCAAAAAGAGTGAAAATTTGAAATATTTTTCAATTTTAATGCCTTCTAAGTAATAATAGTTAGAATAAAGTTGGCACAAATAACCTATTTTTCCTTAACTGCTCTTTAAAGAAGTACAAGACGCAGTGATTAGAACCTATTTAACAAAAGAAAAAAAACAGCTATAAAAAGTTTTAAAATATGTTGTTCTTAAAAGGTAGTGATATAAAAATATATATTTAAACTTGAAGATTTTTAATTTAGTTAACTCTTTTAAATGTACGCTTTATTCTTTGGAAATAGGGAAAGATAATATATTTACAAACTATACAATATTATAGTCGTAATTCTTTGAGAGTGATATCACTTTTTCGCACGAAATAATTATCTATTTCCATAGTTTTTTTACTATAAATACATAAAATAATTTAGATACGAATTAAATACAAAAATCAATATATATATATATATATATAACTTGGTTCATAATGTAATTCTCAGTTTGGATTGTTCTGTTTGTGGGAACTTAACGCAAAATACCATACTAAATTATTTTCTGATTTAAAAATAATTATTATTTAGGATACTGGGGCACATTCATTATTTCTACAACCTATGGCCAGAAAGTTCACTGAATGAATTTTTATTTCAAATACATTATTGTACAGCATCACAAATACAATTTACTGTCCTTCAAAATAATCTCCATGGATAGTAATGCACTGTTGGGAATGAGTATATAATTCCTGGAAACTCCTGGAAAACAGTTTTTTCGGTATGGCTTTCAGCTCGGCCATCACGATGCTTTGAATTTCGTTGATGTCCGTAAATCTCTTTCCCTTCAGGACTGACTTCAATCTCGGGAAGATGAAGAAGTCTGCAGGTGCCAAATCAGGTGAATAAGGGGGAGTGATCAAGTGTCACAACTCCATTCGCGGCCAGGAACTGCCGTACAGCTAAGGCGGTGTATGACCGGGCATTATCATGGAGAACAATCCAGGAGCCTTGCTTGGCGTACTCAGGGCGAAAGCGACGGATCCGTTGCAGTAAATGCTTCAGATTTTCGACGTAGGCAACATCATTCAATATGGTACTCTCAGGGAGGAATTCTTTGCGAATGGGGAGACCCTTAGAGTCGAGGAATGCGATGAGCATTGTCTTTATGCAATCTAAGCTTTTCCAGGCTGGCCCGCCCTTCCTGGAAACGCTTAAACCATTTATAAACACTCTTTAATGTGATGACTTCATCTTTATAAACTTCTTTAAGCATTTTGTGAATTTCTTTTGCCAATTTCCCAAGTTTGAAACAAAACAACATGCTTATTATCTGATAAATTTTGCACACCGCGACAATCCACAATAAACCTTTCGCCCTCGGCGTTAAACTAACAGGGAATAAAAGCAGTTGGAACCTTGTCAATTTCAAACATGTATTGACCTTCACCACGCGTGGCACGTTGATATTCTACTAGTACAGCAGCGACCCGTACAAGCTCATTCAACGAACTTTCTGGCCACAGGTTGTATTTTTCATAACATTTTTCTTCATTTTTTATGTTTGTAGAATCAAATTATAAATCATTTGGTGCCAGAATATTTGAAAAGTGTTAAATCAATGTTTAAGTTTTAACGCTAATCGTATTTGATACTTGTTTCATATCATGGAACTCGTTGTGCCCACGGGGGCCTAGAGGTCATGGTCACGAGCTTGTGGCTAACGTATCATGAGTTCGAGCCACGAAATACTAGCCTTGTAGAAAATCTGATGCATATTAATTCTGTTGAAGCTCATAGTTCACTCATTGGTAGGGTGTGTAAGTTCGAAGAGGGTGTGCCAGCTCAGGTTTTGTCTCCTCTCTTTTCACTTGACTATAGTTCCAAATTTCGAGATCCGCCATCAATAGCCCTCGTATTGCTTTATCTTTCCGAATTTCATGATAATTCACCCATCGAAGACATGTACTCAATGATTTTCAAATATCAGAGCGAACATACACCACTCCTTTCTACGTCAGGTGAACTTTAAAACATATGGAATCTACATAGAGAAACATACCCTTAGAACAGAAATATCTCCACAAATTTTACGTGTATTAACTCTCTAAACGGTTGCTCTTTAGTGTTAAGAGGACTTTGTGACGGATCTATATGCGACTCTACTAATTTCTTCGGGATTCTCCAGGGGAAAATATTTATTTCGACCAACTTTCATCGAGTAAGGAAGCGTGATCAGCAAATGAAGCATATTATATAAATTATGTGTTCGCGAGTTTAAAGTGCTGGCAAGGAGTCGGCACGTTAGCTGGCGAATTAGTTGGTTAGTTGAAGAGTGAAGGATCGTGGAATTATTAAGTGCATTGGAGTTAAGCCATGGAAGTTTGATGAGAGTGAATCAATCGACAGTGATAAGTCCAGATAAGGATATCCTGCAAAGATTCAAGTATAGAGCCAACTTCATAAAAGTACAGGTATTGCGATCCTTGTTTAATTAGAAGTTTGCTTATTAGTGTGCGACGTAATTTATATTGAGCGTGTTTAAGCTATCATCGAATCAGTTGAGGGTCCGCATTATTATCCCCGTGCTATAGAATCTCACCTTCTCGCTCTACTATCTGATCAGTTATCTTAATTAGATTGTTATTGTATCTGAGTGATATTTTGGTGACAATAAAATAATTAGTGAGAATCATGTCTGCTGATTATTCAGTTTCTCCCACACACCTAGCCGGTTCTGCGAGTAGACAAGGGGTTTCAGATAGAAGCAGGAACCGTCTGGCATTGCAACTTAAATGTGACTTCTCGGCTATTAGATATTTCAATGAAAAACTGCAGTTATCGGTGTATTTTCCATTCTATTTGTGTCGTTTTCTAAGGCAAGGAACTTAATCGCAATTCTTACTTTTGATTGCATGTACTATCTCAATTTTTTATACAGAAATTCCCAGAAATAGCTTCCAAATTCTGCACAGCTATACTCCTCGTTGAATGTACATAAAAAATGCTCAAAAAATGTACCTGTATGATCCACAGTTTACAAGGAAAATACGAAAAACAAAGCGAAACATCACAGGCCGCTGCAAGAAAAATACAGAAATGGACACAAAAAGAGAAGTATTTGAAAATATTTATAAGGACATTTTTCAAAATGTCTGCTTGGCCTAACGAAGCAAGCTTCAGCGCGCTGTAAAATGGATGAGTACACAAGTCCAGCAACGCGGTGTCCACTCAACTACCAGCAGCATGTAGACGAACAACAAAGTCCGTTTGTTATGTCTACGTCATGATGCACTTATTTTTTGAGATTGTTCCATAGGGGGGAAATCCAATGGTGTGTGATCTGGTGCTAGTGATGGTCATAAAACCGGTCCCACATGTCTGATCCTGCGGCATGATATGCCCTATCCAGTCTATGACTTACATGAACACATATATTTGCCCGGGCCTCATCATTCATCCTCATGATTTATCATAGTTTACAATATTTTTATCGTAAACTATTGATCGTTCAGGTGCATTTCTCGGTACAGTTGGGAGTACATTATTTATGTACTCCCAACGAGGAATATGGCTGCTCAGTGAATGAATATTTACGTCGCACTGTTCAGCTACTCGAGGGCTTTTGATGACGGACCTCATCATTTTGAGCCATGGCCAAGTC
Organism: Trichonephila clavata; assembly: GCA_019973975.1. Lineage (NCBI taxonomy): Eukaryota > Metazoa > Arthropoda > Arachnida > Araneae > Nephilidae > Trichonephila > Trichonephila clavata. The sequence goes on from BMAO01005444.1 coordinate 86,553, forward strand.
ATGAGGACGACAAATGAGCTGGCATCCCCCTCTCGTAACTACCACACCGATGGGAGGACGTTAGAGTTCTCGACAGGTTTAACGTGCATCTCCCCCATCCCCTACACGGCGGGTCTTCAGCGGTACTTGGCTCCAAATTGTGAACCGCCAGCCACGAATCCGTTACCTTGACCCATCTGGCTGTCCAGAGTCTAGACGCTATTTTTGGGACACCCTGTATTTAAATTGCCCCTTGCAATTAGGTTAGAATACCACAATTTTTTTAATGATTTGCTTAAATTAGATAAATAATTAAATGGAAATTGTATTAAGGATGTTTTGAATAATTTGATAGCTTTAATTTTCTTTTACTGTTGTAATACTTATTGTTAAAACAGGAAGTGTTCATATTAAAATGTACGAATTTCTAATGAATGAACAAACTGACCACATCGGATCATAGATAAGCCTTAGTTTATTAAGAGAACATCCTTCTGTCAGAGGACTTAATCAAGACCAAGAACCGTTAATTATTCCTTTTCGGATAGCTTCCATTTAATCCTATTGTATGAAGTGCGACCTACTTTCAATTCTGAGCCATTCAGCAGCGGGAGAAGCCTGTCCTGTATAATTACGTAAAATGTCAGCGACGGCTTTGCCATCCAATCTAATAGTCGCTTGTGATACACCCCACTGCATTTGTCACGCTGAGAGAAATGCGTCATAACTCAAATGGGTGACTCGAATCATACGTAATAGCTACGTGTCGGGATATGCTATCTGCTTACTTCAACAAGTTTGTAAAGTTGTGACTACAGATGATTTTTCGAGACCTGCAGATGTACACATTTATTTGCGCTTATAACATTTAAAAAATTAGAGAAATTGTTTAAAAAAAATAGAGGGAAAGAAACCTATATTCCAATAACACTTTTTTTTTTATTTGAGATTGGAGAAAGTCAAATTCTATTATGAAAAAAAAGAATTTATTTCTATTACATGTTTATCACATATCTAGTTTTTTTAAGTTTAGAAATTGTCAGTTATGATAGTTCTTTGCTTTGATGTATGAAAATCAGAAAGATTTCAATTAGGACTGAAATCTGAAACATGAACGGTAGAAAACATGTTTAATAAAGGGATAATTGAATCTTGGCGGAAACTCCGAAAATTATTGCTACAAATTGCGTGTAATTATTGCTTAAAATAGTGTAAATAATTTAATTCTGGTTGTTTAATACTTTAATGTTACCTTCCGTTGTATTTATTTATTATAAAATTGTAATATTCGCAAGCAATGCCTTGCGGTATAATGGCACTTCAATTGAAACTAGGCGAAATATTGGCTATACAGTAAAGTTGGCATCATATTTGGACACCAAAATAGACAACTTGGCTATCATATGGATGTTTCCGGAAATTTATGGAAAAATTTATTAACATGACGATTTATGACGTAAGTGGATTTTTCGAGAAAGAGCTAGAAAGCAGCCGTGCACATAAACAGCACTGACTCACTGAAACTGAGTCAATATTACTTCATCTGCTACGATAGAGTGATTGTTTGCGAATAATTTTCATCATTAATTATTTGCACTTTTAGACACTGATAGTTCTGCCTGAGCGTTTTAGAAGGTGTGAAGACATTCTAGTATTTATTTTGAGAATTTTACTGCTATATCCCGTACATTACGGATTGTTTATCGACAATAAATTCCATCAATCTTAAGGAAATATTTTGTTCTATGAGACTGATAACAAAAAAAACCACAAATCCTGATCTACGTAACAATATTAAAAATACAGATATTGTTTATTTCATGACATCTAGATTTGGCTATAAAACACCAAACTATAACAAGTTATATTAAAAGAAGTCATTATAGAAAAAGAACGTCTTGTGAATATTTACACTCTGTAACAAAAAAAAACCGACACACCAAATACGAGTTATAAATAGAGACAAAAAATGGTGGGTAGGAAGCTTATGGTACTAATTAGAAAATAATTAAAGTTTCATAAAAAAATTTAATGATTTATTTCATGGTTACATAGTAACAAAGTAACAAGCTCAATAAGGTATTGACCCATCTCTAACATGTATGCAAGCTGCCACAAGACGTGGCATAGAGTAAAAATCACCCTGATGGGCTCATGTGGTATTTCTTCCCAAATTTGCTCCAGTTGTCGGGCCAGGTCATCGACATTCTCTGGTAGATTCATTCACCTTTCCATCATGCCTCACACCTACTAGATTAGAGAAAGATCTGGCGATCTGACTGGACAAGGAAGGGTTTGACAAGCTCTAAAACAGTTCATAGCAACAATTGTCGTATGTGGTCCTGCATTATCTTGCGAAAGCTAAGGACAGGGTACTACAAAAGTAACGGTAGCAAAACAGTTCTCAGAATGTCGTCGACGTAGCGCTGGGCTGTAAATGTGCTTCTAATGACGACCAAAGAGATTCGGCTGTCAAAAGAAATGGCAATTTAAACCATAACTTCTGGTTGAAGGACTGTGAGGCGTGCAATAGTGGATGCAGGATCAGCACACACCCTGAACGTCATCAGACATGTCTTCGATGATCGTCAGGTCATACTGGTAAGCAGTATTCGTCGCTAAACTCTATACATCCCCAGTCTGCATGATTCCAACCTGATTTAGCCAAGCACTACTGTAATCTGGCTCGGCAGTGTGCAAGCGTGAGTAGCAGGTGGTGTTGCGTTCGGTACGAGCGTAAGTTTTGCTGTATCAGCCGTCTGTGAAGGGTCATGGTGGACACTAGATTGCGGGTCACGCGTCTGATGGTTGATAAAGATGAATCAAGCGCTGCAACAACTGATCTGACAATCAGTCTGACCTCCCGATCTGCTGTGGACCTAGGTCCACCGCTACCATCATGACGCTGAAATCTGTCACTGTCCACCCATTCTTGCTAGCTTCTTCTAATGGCCGCATTACTATGACTCATATGGCGAGCAATTCTCCGATTTACTCAAACTGCCTCGTTCAATCCAGTGAAACATCTTTCAAACGCTGAAAGTTGCTCGTAATGAGCTTGAATCCTGCGGCTAGGCATTTATTTCAGTCTTTGAATGGTATCCTAAACGCAATGCAACTGAAATTTTGACAATCAGATTGAGAATTGCTTCTTATAGACACCTGCTGAGTGCGCAGTTCCTATGCGTTGTAGCTCCAGCTATTCATTTATTGGATACCAAATTTTAATCATTTGCATGTTCGGTACAAATGTCTTTGCATACGAAATTTCATTACTATCGGACAACTTCTCCTGATTACGTCGTTTTTTTTTTTTTTTGTTACAGAATGTATATTAGGTTTATATCTGGGATGTATAGACTAATCTTTGATGTGTTGGAAAGAAGGAAATCAAATTTTAAGTAATTAATTTATGTATTGAATTTTTATTAATGTAGCACTCGAAAGTATAACGAGTGTCATTAGTGGCGCATTTCGTAATTTTCACCCATGCGCATGTGACAGGATGACAGACTTACACAATTGTAAAATTATTAAATGACACTCAAGAGTAGCGAAAATACTAAGAAGAATTACTCCATACAAACAAATCAGAGTTATGTACGTTTGTGTAGAAAACATCCAATGATATTTATTTAAAATTGCATTTTAAAGCAAGCCATCTTTTCCAGCTTATTGTGGCAGCAGTAACCAAATAGATATACTTATGAACTCGTGGACGGCATGTCATGAATTAGAGCCTTAGAGCTAGTGTCACTAAGGACTAGCCGTGTAGAGGCACTGACAAATGTTAAATTTGTCGAGTTCAAAGACCTCCCGTTAGTGGGGTTGTTTGCAGAAGAGGGTGCCAGCTCAGGTGTAGGGCATATCACTTAACCGTAGCTCAAAATAATCTTAAAATTCTTTTAAAAATATTAATTTTTTTATTAAATAATTCTGAAATTAAAGATTTTCAGAGAGCATATTGTTCAGATGCCTACCAATTTACATGTTAACGTAAATTTTCTAGAGTCCCTTACAGTATGTTGTTTAGGAGGGGAGGAATATCTCTCATAAATTTATGAATTACTCTACCATTTTCTCTATTTGAATTTGCACTAATATTTGTCTTAAATGCCCTTCAGTTATTCAAATTATTTTTTCAGCTTGAATCGAAAGGTTTAGCTTAAAATATCTACGTAGGATTGATGCGAAGTATATTAGGTTTTTATTGTCAAATTATGTCACTTTATTTCTTGAAAGGCTTTGTGTGTGCATTTACCGGGCGTAATACATTTTCAATCACATTTTAATATTTATGAGTTACATTCCTGGTTACGATAATAAAGCTTACACCGGAATCTCTATGTTCTAATGTATCTTCAGACCAGGAAATATTTCACAATAAATTTCCATTACAATTCCATACAGAAATGGGTTTTCCAATCCATACTATGGCAACGACCCTCCCCCTTTGTACCCTCATTGTACTATACATATATCTCATCATTTTACATATTTCATCTATGAATTCTGTCAAAAACCCTTAAATAGAATTTAGAATATTTCATCACAACCACAGAAAGCCCCCTTTGTAGGAAGAAACGACGCAGGTGAGTATGACGAATGACCGGAGGAATTTCCGCAGTTATTGCTTCCCCATGATTCAATGTGCGCCTTCCGCGCACTCCGATTAGATTCCCTGTCCACCACCAGGGCGTGAACACATATACCCAGAGATGAAATCGAATTCCTCACATTCATACTCCGAAAGTGACTTTGTAGGGACTAGAAGCATTTGATTTATTTCGATAATTTGAGCTTTACTTGAATAGTGTGTGCACACTTTGTGTGTGTGTGTGCAAGTAGAGAAACAAACTAATAAATTGAGAGACGTACTTTAAAGGAAATTTTTTTGGTTATAACTTATGTTATAAAACTCTTAGTAAATTACTTATTAACTAACATTTCGAAGAAAATTGCGTTTCACATTTATTGCCTTTGGCTTCGTAAGTTACGAATTTCATAAAAAATCTACTCGAAAATCTTGGAGTTTGAAAAATGGGTCCCTTAAAGAAATGTCAGATAAAACAATGGGTACCCCCGTAAAAATTGAGAGTTAACATTCTAAGAAACTGTCGTGTTATGCGAATCTGTGTTATACGAAACAAAGAATTTGGAGTGGATTCCAAAAATAAGGAAAAAAAACGATTCTATATTTTCCTTTTTAAGATAAATACCTTTATAAATATTATATCGATTTCTTAAGAAGTAATAGATATTAACATGATTTTAAAATGTTTTCATCGTCATCTCCATCCACTATTAGACCTTACTATTTATTTTTTCAGATACATTTATGTTTGTAGAGTTACCGATTAACTCGTGAAAATAAAACATAATTATTATTTCTTTAAAAAAGGATGAATACTACTTACCCTATCCTTTATGACAACTCTACAACTTCCATAGTATAACCTATTTTTGCTTATTGCACACCGCAGTAAGGCTCACAAGGGAGAGGGGAGCTTTCCTGGGTCCGGACCCCACACTCGTCATAGCCGTTGATTTTTTTTCGATTGATTATCAACTTATGTATACAGTACGTAAAATGTAATTATTTGTCCCATTACTACTAATTATTTATTCACTAATTAATTTTGTACTGTCCTGAAAATCGACCAAATGAAAAGAATCTGTTGATAGGAGAATGGTGCACTTTCGACCCTTGAAAAATTCCTGTATGCACACACGTAAAAATATTAGTGGAAAGTATGCCAAACATTTTAAAGCTCTAACATGCAATCATTGCAGACACAATTTTCAGCAATATTGTAATACGTGTACGAATTCAAAAAAAGTTTGAATTCTTAATTTAAATATTTTTTGTTTAGTGATGTGCATGCAATGAACAGCATGGTTTTGCATTCAAATGCACAAAATGTACTTACACATTTTTTTAAAATAGGAAATATTTAAAAAAAAGGAAAACAGATGATGGAATCTAAAAAGCAAATTCATTTATTGTTAATTCTTTTAAAGTTATTTTTGCGCCACTTATACGAAGGCGAGTCTACTACGTATTTGGGACCAACAAATAACTATACTTCTGCAGTTTTTTGGTTATAAATTGTTCTCGAGGTGGTGCATACGTTATAAATGACTCTTGGATTAAATCAATCAACCGATTCTGTCTGTATTGGATGGGTTATAGAATTTGTAAGCTTTCATATGTCGACCCTTATTTCAGTCAGATATGTTAATTAGCATTTATAGATTTCTTCATTTGCCGGTCTCTTTAAAAATAATGATATTAAAAGCTGCTTTTTGTCATTTTTAAAATTTACTTCTAGGTGACAATTCCAATAAACCTTTAAAAATGCGCTGTGAATATATTTTAAAATTATTTTGGTTTTTAGTTTAATTGTGATGACATTGCAAGTGTGAATTCTTAGATATCATGAGAGCAACCAAAGTGTTTTCTATTCTTTCCCCTGCAATTCATTCTTAGTTTTTTAAAACTTATTAACTCAAACTTGGAGTGTCTGGTTTACACTTGGAGTGTCTGGTACGCAAGCAGTGGTCCAGAAAGAGTTGCTATGGGATACGCCAAGACAATTAGAAAACAAAATAGACACAAATATTTTCTATATTTTGGTCAAAACATATTTTGTGTGAGAAGAGTTTATGGTATCACGAAGGTACAAAAGAGTCAATATACATGTAAGGTAACGTGGTTGGCCGTAACTTGCAGGTTGTGCTGAAAATTTCAACACGCAATCTCATTCCTGATTTCAAAATATTGTTGAAACGTGTAACAGGGTAAACTTTTTTCACTCAACTGATTATGAAATTAAATTTACAAACGCCAATAGATATGACAAATTACTACAATAAATAAATTGATAAAACTGACACTACTTTATTTAACTCGTATTTATTGTTTTTTTATTGTACAACTTATACCTTTTCTGAAACGCAAAGTTAAGGTATCCGACTACCCTAACATTGTAAATTTTGCCAAAAATTGACAGTTTTTTTAATGATTTCCTTTTATACCAAATTTGTTATTTTCAGTTCACTAGAGAAAAATGTTACAAGTGTTTTAATGAAAGCAGATGCCATTACTTTAAGAAAAAAGTCATACTTTAAAACGCTAAGTTTTAGTAAAAGTTTAAAACGGATTTCATTCGAAAGGGGTTTTTTTTTTGTTTTTTTTTTTTGAAAATACTCAAACGGCGACAGCCATAGCTGAAAAAAGTTAAACAATTAACTGAAATTGTTTGTGTATGTTCTGTAAAAGTGTTTTAACCTTTAGATTTATCAATCATTGTTTAATTACAAAATTTATATATATATAATCCCTTAGTCACTGTTATTTTAAGCAGTTTCAGATAACAACTAAAATAACTAATAGCTTTAGGTTTTGTGAAAATTAAAATATCTCTTATCCTGACGATCATTTCAAAAATGAATAGCATAGAAACACATCAGAATTGAAAATTTGCTCATAAACTTTTGGTACACAATGGGTTCCGCTTATGTTACTTTTTGTAAATTTTTACCAATTTTTCACCTTTTAGTAATAATAATTTATTTTTATCTTCTTAATTTTAGCATATTTTTCTTCAAATGTGCTAAATAAATCTAAAAACCACAGGAAAAAACCACTATCTTAATTTTTTTTTAAAAAGTTGTCGCAAATAGCCTTAACTCATGAATGTAATCCTTTATAAAATGTACTGCCCTCCGTCGTACTTCGCTCTTACAATGTGATCCTTGAGCGAAACCAATTACCCACAACTGGGATAGTATATAAAGATAACACGAAATAATTGTAATAAACCGTGCGTATACCTTCTTAGACTTATTTTATTTATCATGAAGGGGAAAAAACATTGAATTTGATTAAGGTTTTGAAATATCGAAATTGTTGTTGTTGCTGTTGTTTCTAATCCCTCAAAGATCTAGCGGCAGCTAGATCAGATCCATGATGCCGTGAACTCTAGCGAAGTCAAGCACCAGTAGAGGATTCTCATAAACATCCGCCAGAGCGAACCCCAAGCAATCCATGATGTGATCGGGGGATGCCGGCTTCAGATTGCATTTTTTGCACAATGAAAAGACTTTGCGTCCTGAGTCGAATGTCATGTTTCTTAGATGTCCACTTATGAGTCTTGAGATGGCCGTTTGATCATTTCTGTCACCCCCCGAATTCTAACGCTCCCCCGGGGTCTTCCTGCTGAACCAAGGATGGATGGGAGGGAAAATATCGAAATTAATGTATAGAAAACAAATACAAATTATTTGCTCGCTGCTGTTTCCAAATTGTAGCCATTTAGGTTGAACGATTGTGGGCAAATATGTAATATGACACACACATATATGTAGAACAAACCAAATGTCAAGTGCTCAAACTATTGCCATTAGACAGAAGTGTTTTTGGATTGATGTGTGTGTGTCGCGCATTGCCGAGTGGTTTCTTCACATTTTAATTATATATGATATTGATGATTTGGTAGTCTCTTTGTTAAAAATGGATGAGACCTGGTACTTACGATATACATTTATTTTACATGTAGGAAACACTCTCTCAAAATATATAACACATAAATAACAACTCACACATAAATGACGCTACACAACAATTAGTAGAGTAACATTACAAACTCAAGAAGCGGCTTTAATCTCCCAGAAAAATCCAGTCTGGTACTCAGGCTCTTCTGATTGGTCTAAATACATCGAACGATGTAGGTTATATAACTCCTAATTTTAAAAAAAAGTTTAGCAGATAACTTCATGGTGTTAAAGTTACAGTTAAATCCCGGTAAGCGGGTAAACTAGTAGTTATGCGAAATTATGCTGGACTAGGACTATTACAAATTTAAAAGCCTTCAAGAGAAATTTAACGCGTAAATTATATTTATATATTTCTACGAAGAGTCGAAAGCATATTTTTAGGAAAAGTAGTATGTTGCATTGGATTTGCTCTTAAGAAATGAAAATAATATTTTATCGGTAAAGAAACGAAATAAGAAACCATCATAAAATTCACAAAAAGTCCCTTTCCTCACCCTTCTTCTCCAATTCCTTAAATCGCTGAAACGGGATATAAATAAATCCCAAGTTAAAAGCTTCACCACCGTAAGCATCGCATTATTTCTCCGAAATTTTCTCAACAAAGAATAGGATTGCATCATGAAACTTCAACAAATCGAACAAACACATTTCGTTCATTGAGTGCGATTTAAAACAGCATTGTATGAGGAAATCCCTAAAAACAGTTCTCTAAGGCTAGATCTGAACTTCTTTTGTACTCTCTCTAGTCTCATTTATTTTTTAGAATACTTTCGGAGGCCTATCCTTCTTGGAACTCGAAAAAGGCGAATAAATGGAAGAAGTAACTTTTTTGGAGGTGGGGGGTCTGTTTAATCGATTGTTACGAATCCAGTCGTTCCGTGAACAAAAGCTGACTCTTCAACTTGTTGTCACTTTAAGGTTCTTTAGAGGCTATTGCACTCTTAAAATGTTCCTTTTTTCATCTCTATTTTGAAAGAAGAGATTGAGTAATTGAAGTACATTTTACCTTTGAACAATATGCTAGAGTTGAAAATCATTTATTTTATTTTCAGTTCGACTCTATACGCCAACTCACAAATTTTATCAATCTTTTTTCATTAGTTTATCTATTATCTTAGAACGAATTATGCATTTTAGAAGAATTAAAAGTTTAAAACAGAAATGGAAAGTATTACCTTCAATTACTCGGAGAAACTATTATTCTAAGATAACACGGGATTACACACATGACAGCAGAAAGTGTGAACGCTCCCCGGTCGAGGGTGTCCTACCAGTCTCCAACCCCCTTATCGGGTGGTAGCTCGTTCAATGCACGCTTCCATTAGGACAGGCAAATCAGTAGAACTAGTACGAGAAGCGATACACCAGTGCATATCCCGGCTGCTGGTAACATTTGAGGAGGATGCATGGGGGACACTTAATAGTGTGTAACGACGAATATTAAGGTCCCCCCCCCGTAAAGTCAGGTTTTAGGCCCTAAGCTGGATCTTACTAAGCATTGCAAAACCATAACTTAATATAGGCTTTGGGCCCCCTAGAAACCTGGATTTCCCCCGTAATGCGGGGGTGTAAGTAACGACAATGGACTTGAGTCTCCAAAATGTTTTTCGTTGATCAGAACGTCGTCTCGGAAAGGTTAAGAAACCATCTAAATGTTTGATGAGTATACACTGAAGAGCATTGAAAATAGCGCACCGAAAAGAGAGCTTTGGATTGAAACTAAATTCATTGCACATAATAGGATACAGGTGGGAGATACACGTAATTTAAGAAAAAGCAATTAAACAAATACAGTGAGTGCAGTTAGACAAATACATTGCAACTTCATTAGAGCTTCGGACAGCGCTGCATTACATATCGCAACACCATCCGGCATTCTGTTGTTTAGACGCCGAATGTTGCCCTGAGGTAGAAGGGCCCAAATTATCTTAAACATCTACCTCCGAGTCATGTACAGAGTGACACGGGGGCGTCTAGCATTTCAGTTGGTGCCATAAATATTCCATAGGGGAGAAGTCTGGGGAGTGGGTTGGCCATCGAAGAGTCTGAATATGACGTAAAAAGTGTTCTTCTGAAAATCTTCATCTGTATTATCCACTCAAAAGTTTCTTTTGAAGACCCTTAATAAACAGTCTCATATAGAGTCGAATAATGTCATTCACGTAGCGCAGGACCGTTGAGGTTCCTAGCACCACAATTAAAATGGACCGGCTGCCATTCACTATGGCCCCTAATCCAATGTGCTTACTGTTTGGCAGAGTGACGCGTGACAGCATGGGTGGAATTATATTATTCACAGGTCACCTTCTCACCCGTACGCGATACTTATCTACCTTTAAATCGAATTCATCATTAAATGGAACATTTTTCCAGTCTGTGGCATTTTACGTCGCTCAGGCTTGCGCCAACTGTAGATGGAGTTGCAAATTTATTTGCAATCTTAGACTTTTGATTGAATTGCAAGTTTAAGCCGATTTCATAAAATCAATAATTCGTTCTTTGTTTTCAATAAGCAATATATGAATTAAATTATGTATAAATTGAGTTAAAAATAGAAAATAAGCAGAAAAATATGTGACGGATCTATACGCGGTTCCACTAATCTCTTCTCATCTCTTTAAGCAAAATATTTAATTCAACCAAATTTCATCGAGTAAACAAACGTGATTTATGTAAATGAGGTATATTATATAAATTCGGTTTTCGCGAGTTGGTAGGAAGCAAGTGATTTGTTGACACGTTGTTGTTGACACGCTGAAGTTGATACATTGGATGTGTGCAAACAGGAGTTAACAGAAGTTTGAGAATTAGTTGTTAGTGAAGATTGAAAAGGAGTGAAATTAGTTTAAAGATTACAGCGCGTGGAGCCTACGACATTGGACAAGCAGAAGAGAGTGCCGGCAAGTTTCCAGTGTAGGATCCGATGCATTAAAGGTACTGTGCATTTGATTAAGTAGAAGCTAGTTATTAGTGTGCGAAGTAGTTATATTAGAGTGTATTTAAGCTATCTTTGATTCAGTTGAGGGTCTGTAGTAGTATCCCCGTGTTACAGAATCTCACCTCCGCACTCTACTATAAATCATAAACCGTATTGTGTCTACTTGATAATTGTTCATAAGAATTAATGAATTAATTAGATTGGAAATCATGTCTGTGGATTATTCTGTTCCTCCTACAAATCAAGCAGGGTTTACAGGTAGACAAGAGGGTTCAGATGTAAGAGGTAACCGAACGTTACCACAAATATAATCTAATAACATCTGAATAAAGTAATCCAATAATACTGAAGTACGAAACAGTTTAATAATGAGGGCATAAACTATACAAAAGTAGGAAGCAAAATATACCAAATGCTCTATTGCCGATTGAAATAAAAGTGATAACTTAGGCTGTTGCTGAATTATATCAAATAAATTTAACGAGTGATAAAGAAGAATAGATAATAATATATAAATTTTCCTGCCTTATATACGGTGAACTGAGTTATTTAGCCATGCTACCGCTAAGTGGAAATATCATTTTTTTCCTCATAAGAAACAATTATTATTAGGTTAGAAATAATATTTTTTTTGTGTTTTTTATTTATTAATTAAAAAAATTTCTGAATTTTTTCCAGTCTTACCAGAATTGCTCAGAGATATTAACAGAGCATATACAAAACGTTAGTTTGGGCTCTCGTATTAGAAGTGATATTTCAAATATGAATTTAAAGTCAAAGAAAAAATATCCACCTTTTGAATCAATGGATAAAAAAGTTGAAAAAAAAAAAAAAAAACAGCCCAAAACCTTGAAAGAGAGAAAACACAAACAAATTAACTGAATCTCACTAAATCACTTAAACTACCCGACAGCTCCAACCATTTAATATATTTTCCCACCCAATTAGCGTGCTTTTTCCGACTGAAAGAGTAATGTACACTGATGTTGAAGTAAAAATAAAGTTCATCGGATGTAAGCAGGTTAAATCTGAACTCACCAGACACCGAACATTACATTGCTGTTCCGAAAATATATTAAAATGTTCGTTCTTCTATGCGATTGTATTAAAATGAATGAAGATTTATCACTTATTTAAATGTAGGCGAATGTTAAGGTGTTTTTGAAAAATTTCTCTGAAAACACTTTTCTAATACTTCTTTAAGGAAATTACGGTTTGCTGAGTTTCAGGGAGAATAAACTTTTTGAAAAGATTTTCAGTTTTGGCAATAAATCTTTAAACTAAACTTCTCTTTCGGCTTTCTTTTTCGCAAAATTAATTTCTGGCTTGATTAATTCGAATGCTGCATAATTAGCATTTTACATGAATAATGCCTACTGTTTTTAAAGTATTTGTGTAAATCAATGTACTTTCTTCTATTTTGTATATAAGTTGAGAAATTTACTTAATTCTTTTTTAAACGATTAAGGTATCTGATACCACATAATCGCGCGAAACTTTTTTCCCGAAAATATTGAAGTGTGATTAATTTTTTGTGGTTTCGAATTCATTTAGTACATTCTATGAGAAAAAATTAACTTTTAAGAAAAGTAATTACCAAAATGGGAAAAACTCAGTCAAAACTTGATAATGGTCATAAACGCTGCGTACTCTTAATAAAAATTAAGAACGAATTTGCAAGTTTTCTGCATTTATTAATTACGTTACTATTCACATTTGAAATGACCTAAAATGTAAGATATATTAAAATAATTAACAAAAAATAGGACACTTTTTATTAATCACTGTGTGATGGATCTATACGCGTCCTTACACCCTCTTGATAAATCTTTGGGGCTTTTAAAAATCTTCTCCTAAGAAGAAAATGTGATACGCAAATTAAGTTTATTATACGTAGTTCAGGTTCGCTTACTAGAAAAATAGGATAGATAATAGAACGTTGGTGAGTGAGTTAGAAAGTGAGATGGTCAGAAAGTTAGTTAACTAAAGGTGACAAGTGAGATACAAAGAAAAGAATACCGAAAAAAAGGTTAGAAAGTCCGTGGGAGAGATGAAAGACAGGAAGGTGATATTTGAAGGATTAAGCCTTAATTAATAAGAAGAATGCTTACAGTTCAGGTATTGTCACCTTCATATTACGTTTGATATTTAAAGTATTAAATATGATAAGTGGCCACTAGTTATATATCTAACGTGTAAAAAGTAATATTAAGGTAGTAGATCGATTATTTTAAAGGGGTTGATTTATTAGATGTATTCTTTCAAAACGCGACTCTCGTCCCCTCCCTCTGTTGGCTGATTGGAGCATCCTATTTACTGTGTTGCATTGAATTGTGTTTGAGTCGATTAAAGTGCTAAATAAAATAATTGGAATTTATCATGTCGAATCATCCTTCACTTCCTTCCATACCTTTAGATGGGTCTCAGGGTAGACGGGTAGTGGAGTTATTACAACTGTATGAAATTGCCTTAAAATCATTTGATAAATTTAATAAAGTGTTTGTAAATTTTGTAAAAATACAGTCATTTTTGAAAAAAAATAGGTCAAAGGATTTCTAATATTACGTAAAACATACATAAAAAAATATATTATCTTCATAACGTTTTCATAAATCCTTGCCCCAGTTTCTAATTTTTCAAAAAAAAAAGCATTTTGCAGAAAACGTGCTTATAAATCGGTAAACTCAGGCTGGAAGAGTCATCCACTCTTTCTAAAACAATTGTAACGTTTGTACTAGTAGACGGAGAGTAAGAGACTAAATAAATAAATTGGTCTATAAAAAAATTAAAACACAAAACATCTCCCTCATTTTTTTACCTAATCCGCTATTCTCAGTACCTTAAAAGGATTTGCTATAAATTCCATTAAAGATATTAGAGAGAATATATGCAGGGTGTCCCAAAACGACAGCATAAACTCTACACAGCTAAATTCCTCGTTGGGCATACATAAAAACTGCCCAAAGAAGCGTTCCTGTACGATCCATAGTTTACGAGAAAAATACGAAAAACAAAGTATGACGTCACTTCCGGTGCAAGTTAAAAACACTTTATTGAACATATTAACAGCAGTATATGCCCAATTTAAGGCAGGTGTTCAAAATGCCCACTGTGCATGTCGAGGCAGACTTGAGCACGCCGTGGAATGGCTGTCATCACACGTCGCAACATCGTGGGGTCCACCGAAGTACAAGCAGTATGCAGACGAGCAACTAAGTCCATTTGTGTTGTCACTACGTCTCGATACACCAGTTCCTTAAGATGGCATGTTGCAGTAGTAGAAACGCATGTCGCAAGTACATGTCGCAGTAGTTACGAACGGAATATATGGCCACCATACGAAGACTACCGGTAGCTGCAAGATGCAGCCTTTTAAATACCAGTTCAACGGAGGCTTAACGTCATTCCACGGCGCGCGTATGCATGACGCAACATGCGCGACGATCGTTTTAAACATTATCGTCTGGAAAGATATGTGAATACTGTTGTTGGTATGTTCAATAAAGTGTTTTTAATTGCACCGGAAGTGACGTCAAACTTTATTTTTCGTATTTTTCTCGTAAGTTATGGATCGTACAGGAATGCTTCTATGGACAGTTTTTATGTACTCCCAATGAAGAATCTAGCTGTGCAGAGTTTATGTGGTCGTTTTGGGACACCCTGTACACTAAACCACTTAGTCAGATTATTTAAAGTTATTATACAGAAAATTACACTAAGGCTGTATTAATAATATTCTTTGGTTAGTCAATTCTTATTTTCATTCATAATGCATACAGAAAACTGAAATACCAAGCACTCTATTGCCAAGGATGTAAGACCTTGGACATTTGGACTCTGTTCCAGGTACCTAGTCTTAAGGGGGGGGGAGGGTTCGTCTCGTTCTCCACTAGGCCTTAGTAAGATCATAATCTTAATTTTCAAATTTTAACTGTCAAATATCATTCCTGGACATATTCTCCACAAAAACTTGAAATTTAGAACAAATGCCAACTGACAACAGTGGCAAAACCGCTTTTTTACGTTAAGTCCTTGTTTATGCCTATACCTACCAACATAAACCAATGTTGAGATGGTTTCTGAGATTGTGAGTCACTCACGTTTATGTGTTACAGGTTACCTTTTGTACGAGTACCGCCATCTATCGTGAGCAAAATCGAACTGTCACCCTCATGGGTTCAAAGCTTCGGCTAACGACAGGCGTATCTCTAGCCCATTGTCGTGATGAATTTCGAGGGCCTCGATCTGACTACGTCAAACAGGTGGCATAAGTAACAACATTTCCAAACGTATTCTATATAATGTCGATTTAAAAGGAGCTCACGAGACATACTTTTACAAAAGGGCCCAAAGCCTCACGAAGTTTTAAGATGTCTATGATTGTAGTCCAAGTAAAATAGCAATGGAAATATCCTACCATTTTAAAATATTTACAATCCAGAGAATTTCATTTCCAACTCTGTTAACTGTTTAAATATTCTCTCTACCCTGGAGCTATATATAATTATAATTGCTATATGCATTTACAAGTTCGCAGAAATATACTTTATGTAGTAACAAACTAATGCAAACTTAGCTGCCCGCCTTCTTCATCCAACAGACTATCATCTATCAATAGTATACATCAGATACATGGCTGTTATAGTTAATGACATTTGTTTAGATAAACACAGACATTTCGGATGTCGATATTTAGTGAGTATTGAGTAAATTAAGTATTTGGATCACTCAAAGTTCTAGAGAAAGTTTATTATAAGTTTTCCTTCCTTTAACTTATCTACCAAATTCATTTCGATAATTATGCAAAATTCGGATTTTTAATCATGTGCATGCTTTTAATGGGTTTTCTTCTGAACTCATTAGAACTATGTCTCGGTCAAAACTTTTGTCTTAATTTTAAAGCGCTCAATTGAGCTGAAATATTCTTCACACAATTTGTTTTGGATGAAAATACGATAATTTAATTATCATTAATAAGTATTATTTGATTAAAACTAATTATTTAAGGAATTACAGATACAACTACCTTGGCATCATTATTGGTGCCAAATTTGGCGACTTGCAACCATGTTGGCGACTTAGATCAAAACATAAAACCTTTCTTCTCAAAGAGCTAAATTGAGCCGAAATTTTCCATACACGATTTTTGGGATGAAAATATGATAATTTAATTATCATTAATAAATATTATTTGATTAAACTAATTATTTAAGGAATCGCAGATACACCTGCTTTGGCATCATTATTGATGCAAAATTTGGCGACTTGGGTCAAAACTAAAACCTTTTTTCTCAAAGAGCTAAACTGAGCCCAAATTTTCTATACAAGATTGTTTTGGATGACAATACGATAATTAAATTAACATTAATAAAAAAATAAATAGATTAAAACTAATTATTTAAAGAATGAAACTTTACTCATGTTACCAATAGTTTGTCACGGGAAGCAGCTGAATACAGAAAGCAGCAAATTAAATTATTCCTCGTACAGTTAAATTATTAAAACTAATAATTCAATAAATTTAGTTTGACGAAACCTTTCATTTTATTCTCAAAATTTAAGGCATAAAAGTATTGTACTAAGCTAAGTGTGAAGTTTTTTTGAAAGAAAATTCATGTTTAAAAAACTTGTTTATTAAAAATCTAAGATGTGATACCCTTCAACATATATGAAGTTTGTTTTAAACAGAGTTACACAAAAAGGTATATCAATAAATTAAGGGGACACAGTACAGTTCAATTGACAAAAATCGGACAAAAAATGAAATTAAATTATCCTAATGCCTAAATTATTCTTTATATACTTTTCTATGACCTGACAAAATTTGAAAGCTCTAAACATTAAAAAAAGCAGAATTATGATAGCTTTTACGTTCTTTTTTATTCACATCCGTATGGCGAACCAAACCTTTAAACTAGCTTATTTCAGAAAGATAAAATAACTAGTTTGTCTTCATTTAAAATGCTTACGTTTTTTTTTTTCCTATTATACCTAATGGTTGGAATTTTTTTGCCTATTGCTAGTGTAAAAAAAGTTATTATGCATTTTTAAATCAAAGCAATACTTATTTCTTTAAAGATAATTGAACTCAGAATTTATACATTTTTTAATGAATTTTCAATAAACATTCATAAAAACAAGTATTGTACAAATACCAATCTTGTTATCGCAAAACCACCCACACCAACTTTCGTTATACATAGTTTGTCGTACTTGTAAATCAAATTTTATGCGTGTACATAAATATTTGTAGGAGGAGTAGCATTTAAAATTACTTCACAAATTTCAAGTTTTTTTCTTTAAAAAATTAAATGGTTAGCTTTTTTATGAAATTTTGAGCATAAAATCTGTTTTACATAGTATGCACACATAGGACGCAACCAAAAGAATTTGAAAACCCTTAAATTAAAAAAAATTGCGTAAATCGTACCATTCTTAATATCTGTTTTTAACGTTTTTTATACACAGGTACTTCGTGTATAAAAGTAGTATAAATTAAAGTACCTATAGGTATGTTTAAGTATATAAAAAAGCGAAATAATACAAAATATTAAATTGATTTCTTTGAATATAAATATTGCCATTATTCGAAGCAATTTTTGAGTATAATTTCAAAGAAAACTGTTTGTTTTTAAATTAATTTTTTCAATTAAAATTCCTTTAAATATCTTCTAAATCAATTGTATCCCCAATATTTATTTTTAAATAACCATTTTATAAGTAAATATTTCCATACTCAAAATAAACTGAAAAAAGCGGTGTGTTATATTGATATTTCCTTCTCCAAAAGACATATTTAATTTTCAGTCTTAGAAAATAGTTTGAAATGATTACATTTGCATTCTATATTCATCAACTAAAAGGTTTTTTGCTTTGGCACTTTTACTGCAAGTTTCAATAATTACATTTTAAATTAATTAATAAAAACTCTACTGAAATTCTTTGCTATAACAAAACGTAGAGGGAAAAATTCCAAAGACTTAATAATTTTTTTAAATTTTAAATTTGATTTATATGATATTTTTTACAGAAGCAGTTTTTTAAACATATATTATTCAGGCTTCAATTTTTGCAAATGTTTACGCCTAGAGGAAGATGCAGGCTCAACAAAATGAATTACCACTGATGATTAATGAAAAAAACACAAAAAAAACAAAAAACACGTAAAATGCTAAATAGCTTTCGAACATCTGCCTTAGAGCGACAAAAAAGGTGAAACATTATTTAACGGAGTTATTTTATTTTATTTTTTTTTTTTTTGCTTTTTTATGTAACTTCCTAAAAAATAAGAGAACTAAAAGATACGAAAGCTGTTGAAAATCTATAAAATACTTATTATTTGCATTTGGAAAATACATTTTTTTAAAAATTTTGAGTGAATGTTATACGAAGTACAAAAGGAAAATCATGACAAATATTTCAAGCCTTGTATGGAATTCGATTTTCTTAACATTTCTAATCCCTTCAGTCAATTCTTCCAACAAAGAACCCCCCCCCCCATAAAAAATAAAGCTGTATACCGAAAAATTATATAGAAAATTTTGCTTCATAAAATCTAACCAGTACCCCATCACAGAATGTGATGAAATTCGTGAGCAATAATTCGATATATAATCTTAGTATTTAAGATTTATTTTAATAATTGATTTTTTTTCTGTAATTTTACAGAAAGCAAATTTTTTACCTTAAAAAAAATATCATTAAATTTCCAGACTTAACATAGTTTATTAACCCCTAAAAATAATTCTTCTGCAATAACTTTTTTTTGCAGACTTGGTTTGAAAGTGTTCTAAACAGTCAATATTTTCAGTTTAATTAAATTACGATTCTTTGATTTCACTAATATTCGTAATTTTACAAGATTATTTTATGAAAATATTTGTTTTTAATTACGTTAGAAAATTTTATGATAATTTCAATATTATATGCTTGTACATCGCGATTGTTCTAATCGTAATTTTAAAATTGAGCATTTCATGTACAATTGAAGAGAAATGTATAAAATCTTGAATCTAAAAATTTAATGGCGTAGTAAAATTTCATTACTCAATTCGCTTTTTATTTTAACTGTCTGTAAACATTCATATTTTTAAAACGATATTTTTTCATCATTATGCTTATGAATTTCAAAGAAAAATCATGTAATTGATGCAAAAAAGCTTTTAAAAATCACCGAGGGAAACATTTTTTTTTTATCATTGAATGTTTGCGATGCACATTTAATATTAAAACTTTATCTTTTATCTCTCATCTTAACACTTATCTGTTACACTAAAATCTTTCAAATGGAATTCCTTTAAATAGATTTAATTCAGGAAGGGAAATCATATAAGCAAAAAGAATCGATATCGATGAGAAAAATGTTCTTATCACTAATTAAATAACGTATTGATGAAATTATTTAACGATGCATTAATCAATTTGATTAATTTATCCATTAACGTCATAATTTTGTTTTCCAGTAAACCTTTAGCATTGACCAACTCTGATCAGTGTTGCGGAAGTTAATATGAGTGCCTTAAATTTAATTGACAACTGTGCTTTCATTATTTTATAAATCAATATAATTCGTAAAAAGACATCATGTAAGGCAGGAAACTTTATACAATTCTTTTATTACTCCATTTGATTCTTTTTGTTGATGTGAGAGTGAAATGGACTATTTGAATGATTTTAATCTTTATCGCTTTCTGACGCAATATGGGAGCACAGGTGACACACCTCGCAATTTTGAGTCATGGTAAAATAATGAGGCCAAGAATTGAGTTGATACCACCTCTTTGAACTTCCACGCCAATGGCAGAACTTTGAGCCTCGACAGATTAAACGTGCATAAATCTCTCTACATAGTGGGTCATCATTGGCACACTTTTTGAACCCGCTACTCGACAACGCCAGCTTCGAGTTCTCTACCATCGCCATTTGGCTAAATTTGGCCACAAAAGGGAAAAATGACATGCTGAAAATATGTGTTCTTTAAACGCGAATCTATTCGCCAATAAATTATAAGATCCATTCAATATATACATTGGTTTTAAATTAAAATCACATTACAGCACCTTGCCTGTTGGCGAAGAACATTCTTATTTTAAACCAGAATTAATCGCCAATAACGAAATTCGTTTTGGTATTGTTAACTCCTTGATTGAGACTTTAGAAATGGGGGATGCTTCAATCATTTTGCAAGACCTTTATTTACCGATGGGGATATATTAGAAGAAATAATGTATGCATATCATAACAATATTGAAAACATTTAATAAAAATCTAATGTATTATTTAGAATATTATAGAGAAACCCAATACTCAATCAGCAATACGTATGTGCATATGTAAGAAATGTAAAATATTCTGAGAAGATTTCGATTCGTTTCAATGTAGATCTATAATTTCGAAATTCGGCAATCGATTCTTTTAGGATAAGCTGAAAAATCTTCATTTCAAAAATCCATTGATCTCTTTTTTTCAAGTCCATGTTACGAAGTGGATATATCGAGCAGGGAATTGAGTTTCGATTGTTGAGGATTCTCCGTCTCTAAGAAGGACGTTTTTTGCAATCTTTCTGTTTCAATAAAATACTGCTAAAATTTTTAAAAAATACCCAGTATTTTATGTACTTTATTTTTCTCTTAAATCCTTTTAGCTTCTGCTGCATCTATAGTATCGGGTTGACATCGTCATATTTGTTATCTAGGTGTTCTGAGTCTACAAATAAATTTATTTTTCGAAACTATTGATTATTAGTATAAATTACGAATGAAAGAACTAGTGCGTTAAACTTGTGAATGGTTTTTTTGATGAAACAGTGATATTTTCAATAAATGTATGTTTTTAATCGAAGAAGTACTTTTTTTGCACTATTGTGTAAATTTATTTTATCCGTAAAATGAATAATGTACATAAAATATTAAAGTGAATATAAACGTCATATAGCAACTTATAATGCTTGTGAATCTCATGGCCTGTAATCGGTAAATTAGTTGCTGGGTAAGAGTTCTTATTTCGCCAAATTCCGGTCTAGTGATTTAAAAGAAACTTCAACACTTTAACACACCTAACACCGCACTCGTCATGGGCGGTAAGTTAGAATATTTCGCATTAAGGCACTGATTTTGAATTTATATATTGACTAATGTTCCAGGAACATGAAATAATGTTCTAAGTTTATGTCTGTGATCGAAATTCTCCTGGATATAATAATAGAATCCTCACTAGTAAATTTCGGTAACAAAGAACATTAAAAGAGAATAAATAAGGGTGAATCGCATATTTGAAGCCCAGTGGCTGAGTGGTAGTGTATTACGTTTCCACGCCACAGGTCCGGGGTTCAAATCCCAATTCTCGGCAAGAGCCTTTCATCCCTTCAGTGGGTCGATTAATGAGTACCAAGTTTGCTTGGGAACTAAACACCATGCACCTTAAATCCAAGATCACGAAAACTGAGTTGGGTACAGTAGCCCTTGGCCCTCATGAGTTGTTGCACCTCTGAGTTTAGTTTTTTTTTAGTGTGAATCGCATATTTTCAGTGTATTAATTCCGATCAACTGTCAAGAAGATTTCAAAAGCATTTTTTTAAAAACAATACTTTACTTACTAAAACAAACGTATCAATACACTTCAGAACACATTCATAAATCACACATGTATTAAACGCAGCATTTCTAATCCGTAATGACAATTTCAAACAACGCAAATGAAACGCACAGTGGCTGTCAAATGTTTGACTCCAGTGTAATTATATAAAGTGTGAAGAATCTTCTAAATTTTTCTCATCAAATAATCATCCTGGACTATTCGGGAGGAAGGGGGTTAGATGCTTCTATTTTTGACGCGAAATTTTCACTTAGATATTATTGATGAGCCTCTTTGCTCTTTAAGTCATCTTTCATCGCCCAGCCAGTATAGTGGATATGACCCACGGCTTGTAACCGAGTGGGCTCGGGATCGAATCCCGAATAAAGCATGGATGTATCTTCTTCGGGTAAAGAAATCGGACTTTGGCCTGAAATGGATTCCCGTCTCGAATGGAACGCAGCGCACTTTTCTGTTCCATGCTGGGATCATCGTTTGTAATAAAATGTCTATATTCTTCTTTTTGTATTGTATGTTTATGTTCTTCCACTTATCTTTCATATGTATCCCAGGATAAATACACACAACTACAACATCAAGTCATCTTTGCCGATATAATATGCATTTAGTGCAGAAGCAAATAAAGACTGAAATTTCTGTAACAATATTTTTAATTTTTTGATCTATATTAATCACATTTTTCTTAAAAATATTCATGAGCAACCTAATTTGTTTTATTATTTAATTAAAATGAAAGTGTTCTTATGTCCAAGTTGAAGTAAACAACCATTTTGTTTTGTTTTTCTGAAACATCAGAGAGTGTCCTTTAAGAAAATTGTTTTGGTACCCTAGAGACACATATAATGCAACTGAATGCAGTAATGATTAAATGGTAATGGAAAAAATGAAATTGATTAGTATAGAAACAATTTAGCCTAATCATTTTTAGTAAAAAATAAATAAACTCAAGATAAATAAAAATAATTACAAAAGTCTTTCAGTTAGGTTAGTAGAGAAAATATCTGTATGGTATTTTAAAGAACACTATTAAAATAATTTTAAAAGACGTGGGTAGATGTTTTAATAGAAGAAATATAACAAATCTCCTGATGACTTTAGAGTGAGTTGTCCCATGATATGGTCTTTAAAAGTTTCATTAAATTACGTATGGGATATCATTTTAGTTAGATAAAATTCTCTTTTCTAAATTAAATTTTAGAAAAATATGCTTATGGAAGTATAGCATCTAATAAAGTTGTTTTTTTCGTAAAGAAAATAAATGAATAAAAATGCATAAATATTTCTGGAACCAGATTACGTTTCGTGATTTTGTAATTTTGTAGCAATTCTCTGTATTCATTTTCTATTGAGAATAAGAATATTGAAGGTTAAATTATAAGCATTATTTGTTGTTTGAAGTTTGACTACAAATTATTATTATCTTTATTTTTTATTTAACTTAATAAAAAAATTTTAATTCATGAAACAGTTTTGCTAAACATAGTTTAATTCTTTTTTTTTCTTTAACCTCTTCTTAAATTTATAATGTCTTGTTTTGATTGTTTGGTTGGTTTTTATAAAACTGCTTTATATACCGAACTTCTTTTGTTAGGCATAATGCAAGATCTAATGTTGACGAACGCCATAATTTTAAAACAAGGTCAAATCAAGGTATCTGTTCTTCACATTAAGGCTGCAGTGGAAAAATTCTTTGGGGGGGGGGCGGACATTTGTGAAAATACAGTGTTTCAAATTGATAAAAAAAACATACATTTGAAAACGTTTTTCAAAAAGCTTGTGATGGAACTATACTGTCTTTTGATTAACCTCCTCTATTTTTCCTAAAATAATTTATTTATTTCAACCAATCTTCACCGAGAGCCAGGCGTGATTTATGCAAATAAGATATATTATATAAGTTCGGGTTTCGCGAGTTAAAAAGGTTAAGTAAAGTGAAGAGATAGAAGAGTGAAGTTAAGTGAAGTAAAGATCGCGAGGTCAGCACGCAGTGGTTGACATTCATAGATAGCGGTTACGTGTGGAGCTACGCGAGGAGAACTTGATTGAAGCTTGTAAAAATCAGTGTTACAGAGTGTGGATCGTTCAACCCTTCCCCAGCCAGTAAAAAGGCAGAAATCATCACGAAGTAGCAGCCGATGTAAAAGATAAGGTCAGTGATTTAATTTAAGATATTGCGAATATTCGTACGTGGCGTAGCTGTAATTGTGCGTGTTTAAGCTTTCCTAGATTCAGTTGCTATTCTGTTATTCCGCTAGTAGTAATTCCCCTTTTTGTACTCCACTCTATTTTGTTTCTCTTAAATTTCAATTGTGTCTTTCTACCCTTTTGTGTTAATTAGAATCAATAAATCTATTGATTTGCAATTATGTCTTTTGATTCTTTAAGTTAGCCTACACATCCAGTAATATTTGCAGATAGACGGGGAGATGGTAGTGTAAGGGGTGGCATTGAGCCACGACAAGCTAGCTATTAAATTAAATAGCAAATTTAAATTTTAAAAAGTTACAAAGTTTGTGCAAAGTTTTGTGAAGAACATTTTAAGCCAGAAAGCGTCCGAAGTCGGTGGAAAAGTTCATAGAGTTGGATAAGAGACAAAGTGATAGGTAGATATCACTTACTCTATTGGCTGACTGAAACTTTTAAACTTGCCAATGGGGAGGCCCTTAAAGCTAGCCTGTGTGGGATTCCTTAGTGGAAGCAACATAAATAATAAAAAATTAAAAGAAATAATGAAAATTTAAAGACATAAATAATATTAAAAATTTAGCAGCTATCATTTACCACTTGATGAATGATTAAAAAATAATTGTTGGGAAGAATTATAAGAATCCTGGAGAATACTCCTGGGTCTTTTGGTGTTAACGTCTGATGATAAGTTTCAAAAAGTAATAAATATAATACATTTTAATCGCTTATTAAAGTAACTCCATAATTTTTTTTTGAAACAGTGGTAATTATTATTAAAATTTCAAAGGTTTGCCACAAAGTTCTTTCTGGTGTGATAATCTGGAGAGTGGAATACCATCTCAGATGTCATTCTTGTAATTTGCCTGGGGCTCAAAATTGTGAGGTTTGTCTTCAACAGCCCTTGTGTTGCATTACATTGTGAGGTCAATGAATACACTCACTAACTCACACACCACAAAATAGGCCTGATAATAATTATCTGGTGAATATCTGCTTAAGGTTTTATGAATGTAACTATAAAAACAATGCAGCATATTATTTATATTGATGTATTGATGAGATTATCTTTTTTTTGGTACAAAATAGGCTTTTAAACCGAATATAAATTTTATTATAAATCTCTGATTATATTATGTCATTCCACCAATCAAAAACAATATTGAAATATTTTTAGATATTTAACTACAGTAAAGGGATGCAGCAATATTTATGACAAGAGAGTCAACTTTAACTTTAATAATATTAAAGTTAATCAATGATCTGAAACATCCGCACATACAGGATGCCTCTAAACTTGATGATAAGCGGGCACGACGGGAAAGAAAGATCCCTTAGCCTGCACTTGACTAAGTGAGGACGAGGACATTTTTGAAAATGTGGAATATTGACTTCCTCCATCACATCATCAGCTACTCTGACCACACATTTTACTATCATATTTTCACTAGTGTCGTCTTACATAGCCGAACTATTAGTAGCAATCACAAGTCGGACAAAACGGTTTGCTGATTTAATTGAAATTAACCTTGTTTGTGTGAGTCGGGGTTTGAGAAAAATATGCCACCTAATTTTGACTCTCCATAAAAAGAAAACTTTTACACTCAACCTCAGTCAAGTTTCTTGAAAGTTGTACCACTTAGCTAAGATTCCAAAATAGTACAGCACTTGTTCTTCCCTAATCATAACAATCATAAAGAAGTTATTTTTATTTTATTTGCAGCACATCTTTCATTTTAAAAACACCTCTGTTAATATTACCCACTGCATCATTAGGTACTGGGATCACAAATTTCATAATTCCACGGTGAATTTTTCTCTAACGTGATCTTTTGTAGCCGTGCCATTGATCACTATCACAAATAGAAAAACTCTTTGCTGGTTTTGTTAAATTATTGCAGTTTGAGCCAGTTTGAGAAA
Source organism: Trichonephila clavata (assembly GCA_019973975.1). Taxonomy (NCBI): domain Eukaryota; kingdom Metazoa; phylum Arthropoda; class Arachnida; order Araneae; family Nephilidae; genus Trichonephila; species Trichonephila clavata. Next base: position 112,726 of record BMAO01005444.1, read on the forward strand.
ATGATGTCACCTAACTTTGACACTTCATAAAAAGAAAAACATTACATACTATTCAAAGCAAATTACGAAGGCCATTCGGAAACTAACCGCCGTTTGGGTGTGGCACTGGAAATACGATTTGGAGTGCCCTCAATCGAATGCACGAGCAATCTCTGACTCAGCAAGCTTCCAGTTGGCGGTTGAGAGTGCCGTAGAGCCAAGAGTTTTCTAGTTATAACCTGACAAAATGTGTGCTGCCATAGAAAATCCCGTGAAAAATGAGGTAAAAAAGGGGATAAAATTTCTTTTAGCCAAAAAAAAAAAAACTGTCTTCAGCGGATATCTATTCGGAAGTGTGTGTTGTATACGGGTCAAACATTATGAGTAAAAGTGTACTGCTTCAATGGATACGCCTTTTCAAGGTCGGAAGAACAAACGTCCATGATAAATCACGAAGTGGAACGCTGTCTGTAGTGAGTGCTGATCTCATCCAATTACCATCTAATCACTGCATTGAAGAAGGGGGACAGCATTTCGTTCACGAAGAGGAATTTAAAAACGCATTGGTTTAAATCGCAGGCGACCGCTTTTTATACAGAAGAAATTGGTAAATTGGTAAAACGGAACGACAAGTGCATGAATAATGGGGGAGACTATGCTTAAAATAGAAGAGAGTTGTACCTTTCATATGTAAATAATTTTTTCTCCCCTCTGTGACATAGTTTGTTTTTTACAGCGATCGAAGGTTACTTTCCGAATTACCCTCGTATTTCAAAAGATAACAAATTTAGTGACAGTTCCTTAATGGTACAATACTCGCTACGTTTGTATCCATTACATTTACATTTTCTTTTCTGTTACAAAACGACTTCTTTTTCAAAAACTGGATCTAAAGTATGCCAAGCGACAAATTTAAAAATAAAATATCGTCAATTTCCGGGACACCTTTTGTATTTCTATTTACAGAAATATTATAAATTACATTCAAACATTTAAAAACTAATTAACTTTTATCAGTTTTAGCCAAAGATTACTTAAAAATACAGATAAAGAAACAATCATTATGCTTAATAAGACCTAGATTTCTCTAAAGAAGGATAATATTAATTTATCTAAAAAGAGAGAGTTTTAAAGCAATGTCACTGAAGAAAAATATGAGGTATTAAGATAAAGCATAAATTGCTTTTACAAATCTTACACATTTACTTGATGAGTCATCTAATAAAGAAAATTTTCATATTTCAAAAATGTTTAAAGTAACATATATGTAAAAAGCTAATTTTCATCAAAAATGGTGTCTCCATCCAAATAAAAATCCGATGACAAACGTAAAATTTTTTCCTTTCTGCCTCAATCCTATCAATTCAATCTATTTTCATGTGGATTATGGATTTTACTCGGCTATCAAATCAGATTTCGTATCATGATAGGTGGAGGTAAAATTTTACGTTTTTTATTCAGAGTGAAAAAAGTTTCTTCAAATCGTAACAAGTGGAAAAATTGGGGTTTTAATATCGTTGGGGGATAGTTCTTGGAACATTTACTCCACCAGGCTCTTATCTCCCTTCTTTACATTTAAGACGGTTGTGATAAATTACAGGATTAAATAAAGAACAGATTTTTTTCAAACACAATCAAGTTCTTTGAAATTATTTTTTTTCTTTAGGTATTTTATTTTAAATTTGTGTTTTCTATGTTAATGAATAAAACTTCACTGACTCAATTTTGACAATAATTAGGTTTTTCCTGATTCAACTTTTAAAGTTCGTACATAGATTCTAATCTTTCAAACACCGGATTGTTTCTACTAATGAAGGTATTTTTCCCCATTTTCAAGATTTTATTTTATCTTCAATATTGTCAAAGTTGTTCAGATATTGCGGCACAATAGAGCATTATTTTGAGACAATTTCTGAAAAGATACTTTAGTATAAACGCTCTTTTCAGAATGGAACCTCCTATAAGGAAGCATTTTTATTAGCCTACAATTTGGAGAGCAGGTTAATTAATTATTTACTTTGTATGTGACATAACTAAAAGGCTGATGTAGAATCGTAATTTTAATTTACACCCAATGATTTAGAACATCACTGAGCTGTAACCCTAATCTGAATCACAGTGGGCGTGCCATTCAAGAGATTCAAATTTCTTGGATTAGAAAACTAACCGTGACTGTGGATGGCGAATAAAAATGATGAAACTCGGGCCTCCAACCCTTTCCATGCTTTAATTAGTTAGCGAGTTGCCTTGTTATGTAGTTTCCTGTTTTTGAATTTTAAGTTTAAAATTATAGGTATTTTTAGGTAAACTATTAGGTAATTTTTAGCATAGTTTAAACTGAGTCCATACTTATTTCCATAACACCAAAATGAGGATCTCCAGCCAGTGCCGATTTAACGGCTATTAGACCCTATACCAGGGTCTAATAGCCATTTTTTCTAAAGAAATGTTAAATGAAGTATAAACGTGCCGTCAAATAATTTTGACTTGTTATTATTGGAAAAATATTAAAACCAAATACTAATTCTTTATTTACTAAATATTAAAATTCGAAGGTAAACAAACGTATCTATCTATCTATCTATCTATCTATGTATGTATGTGCGTCAATCTTCTCACGAACAGCACCACGCAGAAAGTCGCGGAAGGTACCAAAAGATCGGGAATTTTCCGGGGAAGCCGTATTGCCTATTTATATTCCGATATTGTAATTAGTTAAAAAGATATTAATTAAAAACCTTAAAACGCCTAATTGTTTTATTCCTGCCGGTTGTTTACTTGGCGGAACTTCCCTTCCGTTTCGGCCGAGCGGTAATCTTACGTTTTCCACCATATTAAAATTGTCATCTAATTTTCGGTGTCGAAATGAGACAAAAAATAATTACAGAATCGGAAAGATCACTTATTTCGCCACGACACGGTATAATTGTTTTTGTAAAATAACGATATTTTCTGTTTTTTTTTTCGAATTTTTTAAAATAGTGTTAAAACAGATGCGTTTTTATGAAAATTATTTCTAAATCGTTGGGTATGAATTACTTTTCGTGTTATTAAATCGATATTCTACACTAATTAACTTCAAGCCTTTCTCTTTTAGATCCATTCATTTAAAAAATAAAATTTCCAAAACTTTTTTTTTAAAGAATTTTTAAAAAGTAGTCTTAATTTTTACTTCACATTGAATAACTTCGTCATTTATGAAGATAATCTCACAAAACCTTTTTTCCGTGTGTACAGTAATATTATCCGTAACATATACGAAGATTGAAAAAATTGCTTCAAAATTACGGATTTTAAAAAAAAAAATTGTGATTTTCGTAAACTTATGTTTTTTTTTTGAGAAATAAATTAAAAAGTAGTAATTTGTACATTTTTTATTTCAAAGTACGTTATTTTTGCAAATAGTTGGTGATGTTTGAGAGCATTAACGTAAAAATTACGCCCTTAAAATGAAGGTAATGATTTTTTAAAATAATTTAAAATACGCGATTTTACATTTAGCCAAACATTGGTTAACTGTCTGGTGGCGGAGTGCTCAGAGCTCCCGCTACACTCAAGACTATAACTGCAGCACTGCCGTGCGTGGTCAATGCAAAGGAGGGTGTACGCCTCGCAGAAACCCGCCGGTCGCTCTTTTCATACTTGTCTTAAATTTTTTCTCCTACTGGACATTGCGTCGCCACACATTACTTTTCGTATTATTAAATCGATATTCTACACTAATTAACTTCAAGCCTTTCTCTTTTAGATCCATTCATTTAAAAAATAAAATTTCCAAAACTTTTTTTTAAAGAATTTTTAAAAAGTAGTCTCAATTTTTCCTTCGCATTGAATAACTTCTTCAATGATTGAATTCACTTGCTGCATCCCCACTGATCTGAAATTTACTTCATTTTCAGTGCTGCCATTATGTAAGCAAATGGTATGTCATAATTAATTGCTAAATGAGCAATTTTTATCAATTTCATTAGAAAATAATTAATAAGTTAGTTTTTTATAATATACTTTTTTTCGCAGATACGTGTTTAAATAATTTAATTAACAGAGTGGAATGAAAAACTATAAAATTAAATTAAAAAAATTACATGTTGTTATCAAATAGTATTATTTTCTTTTTGAAAGTTTTTTTCAGTGAATTTTGGCATATAACTAGGTTTTCCCCCAAAGGTGGATTTTTAACACTTATATATGTTTAATCAAACATCCAAACGTTTCAAGAGCTATCTGTAGAATTTTTTTTATAAGTATTTATTGATAATGGATTTAAATTAATATATTTTTTTAAAATTAAAATGCATTCAATGCATTTCTGAGATTCATTTAAAATATTTATCAGTATCGAAATTTTTGTTCTCTTTCATAAAACTTATAGTTTACTTTAAAATAATGCGTAATTGCATGAAACTTTTTTCCCCGTGTCAAATATTTCAAAAAATTCTCACAATTTTACTTCAAGAATTAAAATAGTAGTGAAATTTTTAATTTGAAAAATTTATACTTCCTGTCTTTTTTTCAGCACACAACTATTTTTAAAAAGGCTACAGTTTCGTTTTCGGGAAAAAACTATTTTTCTTTAAAGAATTTTATAGAAAAAAAGCAACTTTTTTTTTTTTTACAAAACAATGCTGTTTTGCATATTTTATGATTTTTTCTCTTCCCGTGTGTCGATTTCGCTTAAAAATTACGGATTTTAAAGATTTCTTTTTGTGATTTTCATAAAATAAAGTTTTTGCGAGAAATAATATAAGCATTATTTTTGTAACCTTTTTTCTTTAAAAATTATTGTTGTTTCCAATCAATTGTGAAAACTTGGAATTTTCAATTAAAAATTGAGCCCTCAAAAATAATGAAAGCTTTAAAGACATTCTAAAGGCTTTGCGCATTTGCGCTAGAATCATTATTATTTTTTTTTCTCCCTCTGTTTAACGCTCAGTGGCCAAGGTCAAACTTGCTGTTCTTGGCAAAAGTGAATGAGTGGAATAAAAAATACTGTAAAAAAAAATATAATTCTGAAACATATATTAGTCTCACACACAGTATTATTTTCTTTTTGAATGATTTTGTGCAGTGAATGTAAATAAATTTCCAGGCTTTTTCATTCTTATATATTTTTAATCTAACATTCAAAAACAACGAAATGAAAAAATGAATAGTCCTTTCGATAATTAACGGTGAGAATTTTTGTATTTATTTTTTTAGAAAATGGATTTAAAATAATAGATATTTTACGAAACTAAAGCAATATTTAATTTTTTTTATTATTATTTATAGATAATGGAATTAAATTAATATATTTTTTTAAAATAAAAGGAATGTTTCTATTATTTCCTTATTAAATTAATTATTTGTTAATAAAAAGTATATCGCCTATTATTTTGGATAAAAATACGTTCTAGAGAGATCTTTTTAAGCTAACTGTAAGTAGCGATTGATTGATTAATGAAAACCTGAAAATTATTTAATTATTTTAGATCCCTAGAAATTATCTATTATTAAAAACTGATGACTTTTTTTTTACTCAAGCATCAAAATAGTTTTCTTTTTATTGTTTAAATTTATTATTTTTTTACTAAAGCAATATTGTTTTTGATATGTCATGAATAGAAACTTGAAGATAAATCTTATATCTGAGGGGAGAGTCAGGGGGAAAATAGTTCTACACTCAAAAAAGCCACTGTAACACCGTGCTGTAGAAAGAGAACTGAAACCTGTCTGACATTAGTAAGATCTGGAAGATATATTTTTTTTTAAAGGGAATTGTAGTGACGTTAATAAAAAGGAATCACACATATACCAGGAACTTTGATAAAGGAAGGTGAATTTCCATGGCAGTATGTTATGCATTCGAAACAAATTTTAATAAAACACTCAAAATACTTATAACAATCATTTAATAATTTCTTCTTTTATAAAGATAATTGCATGACACATTTTTCCCGTGTGTCGAATATTTCAAAAAATCCTCACAATTTTACTTCAATATTTAAAATAGTAGTGAAATTTTGAAATTTGGAAAATTTCTACTTTTTTGTCTTTTTTCAACATACAACTATATTTAAAAAGGCTACATTTCACCCTGTTTGCCTATTCGAGAATTTTGGTGACGGAACTTGAAATTTTCAACCATGCTCAAGTGACGAGGACGACACATGAGCTTTCACCCATCTTCAATAATTACCACACCACACCAACGCAAGAACAAATTTCGAAAAAGGGAGTTTTTATGACATTGTTAAAGAAATCATTCACATCGCACGCACACACACACACAGGTGCTATCGGCCTGAGGGAAACACGAAATTTCCATGAGGGTGAAGTTATTCACTCGGTAAAACCCCGTGCAACGCCGGGCTAAGCGGAGAGGAAAGAAACAAAGAAATCAAAGTAATTTCGGAAAATAATATTGGAAGTGCTGAATTTGTGAAGATTGAGCGAATATTAACGTCCCACTGTTCAGCTACACGAGGCCTTTTGGGGACGGTCCACGTAATTTTGAAACATGGTCAAGTGACGCGGACGACACCTGAGCTGACACCCCCTCTCCTAACTACCACACCACACCAACGGGAGGACGTTTGAGCTCTCGACATATTTTACGTGCATCCCACCCCTGCACGGCGAGTCTTCAGTGGTATTAGGATCGAGAAATCGTGAAGAGAAGGGAAAATGTTAAGCAACAAAGCCATGACACGCACTCACGGGTCATGCACTCACATCGTACGCGTCAAACCCACACCAAAGTGTTGGCGTTAGAATAAAAGGAGGAAATTAACATGGGAATTAAGTTATACCCTCGGTATAAGCCCGTGCAACGCCGGGCTTAGAGGAGAGGAAAAAACATAGAAGCCAAAGTTACTTCGAAAAAGAATATTGGTCATGCTGATTTTGTGAAGAGAACGGAAAATTTATAAAAGTAGAGAAAGCCCGTGCAACGCCGGGCTATGAAAGCTAGTTTACTAAAAAAAAGGCATTTTGCACTGTATAGTAGTAAATGTTTTAGTTATACTTTTAATTCAAATTGAAGTAGCATTAGTGGGACTTGAGATTGTCAGATTAGGCAACAAATAACTCATATAATAGGATTCTAAGGTGCTTTTTTTAGCAGAATGCATGCTGAATTGGAATCATCTGTAAAACGGTTTCTAATCGAGTTCTTAATGTTATTCATATCTGTAAATAATGACATAGGTAGATGAAAATGAGATTATATAATTGCACGAGTCCGCTTCTTCAAACAATTAAATGTGTCGGGAATCGAATCTCATTTTTCCAAAATTTCCTTACTGACACTTTTACTATATATAAATTCAAACCTTTTCCTTATTTCAATAAATTTTTGAATCCATATCAAACTACACAGGAAATCAATCCGTTGCCTTCCAAATCCTTCAATATCCAACCAGTCGAATTAGAACACGTTTATTTTAACAAATGATGTCACATCAGGGTACATAATAAACGTGAGCGTTTCTTATAATTATTTGAACTGAGAACATCTCGTTGAAAATTCCTTAATTGAAGAATCAATTCCGGAAATAAACGTGCGTTTGACCCTAAACAGTGCGCACCTTCAGTTGCACTATATCTTTAACCCTTGATCTCACAAAAGTACCCAAAGCGAGTTCATGACCATGTCCAGGACCACTCGACTACGACAACCCCCTTTTTTCGAGGGAAGGTGAAGGGAAGAGTGAAATGCAAATCGTCCCAATTTCCCGCAGAAAATTGATTTCTGGTCTAAATTTTTTCTACGTACAGAAATACCACTATTCTTACCTAACAGTAACTAAAGGGTAAAGTATCCCTTGGATAGAAGGAGGATCATTAGTAAATTTACCAAGTGTCTTTTTTTTACGATTCTAATAATAAATGTATCACTATTACTGTTGCTGATCCTACAGAATCTGACTAAGTCAAGCAATAACCATTAGACCGTTGACTCATAATAAATTAGGAGGAGGATCCATGTAGATAACTTTACTTGTGAAATCTACTCCACTCATCCTTTACTCGGGAGAAGATTTAATCTTGACACTTTGCAGCACAAATGAAGAAGATCTTTGAAAATGTGAGGCACTTGATGCGACCACTGGAAAGACAGGAGAGGGTAGTGGGGGAGTATCTGTCTCACTTGAGATCTGGGGTAGACCAGGTCTATTAACCGAGTGGGAGGTACCCTCGCAAAATTTAGGGACTTTTTCAGATAGTTTAATTCTAAATAAGTAAGGTGGGTGGAAGTGGAAGATTAGGGTTTTCCTTCACTTGCTTGTTCACCATTTTCTTACCGTAAAGTTCGAGATTAGATGGAATCTACTAAAAATGAATATCGTGGTGCAGCAAGAAATGTTTCAGTTTTAGGACGAAGAGACTTGCTCTTTGTCACCAAAAAATAGTTTAGATGTTGAATCGATCTACGGCTATCGGTGAGAATCTAAAGCTCACCACATATCTTCTTGGATAGAATAGCCACAAGTTCCGCATCAATGGTTATTAGTTCACTTCTGAAAAATGAGCAGAAGGCCGGATTGTATTTTTTCAGTCAGCCATGTTTTTATATTGTTTATTAATGCCAAATCTTTAATGTACTTCCTTCATTAACAAGGGTATTCAATATGACGCATAAAAATATTCTTTAAATAGATAAATCCTAAAAAAAATTCTAAAAGAATCTTATTGCAGTTCATGCACTGCTACATTTCAAAACTTCCCCGGAAGAACTGAAAAAATATGATTGCATCATTCTAAAAAAAAATATTTTTAAACACAGCCAAGGTTATATAATCTTTAAAAAAGCGGAGTCGAAAGATTTATAAATAGAAAGCAATTTACTAAATTCATTTTATAGATTACTTGGAAAGAAATCAGGCTTGTGTGACTGGAAACCCTGATCAACTATTAGAAATAAATGAACCGAGAGAGTTTCTAATCTTCTTTCAAGGCGCTGCTTGTCTCAGTTACGGAGGCAGTTTACTTTCCTTAGAGGCTGCTACTAATTAGCAACTAATATTTTCCCTAGAGTCATTTTGAGTTATCTTAAAAGCCTCTTACACATTTGCCTCGCATCTAATGAAGTTCCAATAACCTTTTAACAAGTATTCTTGCGTGAATACGCTTTTAAGAATTTTGAGATTTTTAATCTAATGTCAAAATGCAACCATTGCTGTAAAGTATTCTTTCGTTAAGTAGGAAGTTACTGTAACTTTATACATACGGAGGAAGATAGTACATAAAGATAGTTTTTAATTTGCATATGTTTAACATAGAATGAAGTATTTATTCTAAAGTATATTGTCATTGAATGTAATTTTCGTTTATTGAGAAGGACAAAATGTACAGTAAGAGAAATTCATTCCAAAAGATAACATTTTACATTCTTCCTTTTAATGTAATTTCGTGCAAGAGAGTGTAAAATGTTCCTTTTACTTTCAGTTATTTCATAAAATTAGTAATATTATTTAATTTTAATGTATACTAATATTGTCTAATTCTTCTTATTATTATGAACTATTTATAGTGATAAAATCAGATAGTAAAAGATTTTTTTAGTCTGCATTAAAGAAGCACGAAAAAGCTAACTCTCATCTGATAATATTATTAATCTGTGACAAAAAAGCATTTAAGGTATCGGAATAATGATTTTGAAAAGTATGTAAATGAATAATTCTTCGATATTTAGTTTCCATTAAACTGAAATGTATATATAAAATTGTTTAAAAAATACTATCATTATTTAAAAAACTATTAAATATTATTTTTTAGAAAAAAAAAATGAAGGAAAATAAAATATTTTCAAAACGTTTGTACGGAGTCTAAACCAGAATTTTTGAAGAATTCACCTTATTTTCAGTGCTACAATAAAAAAATATATATTTTTTTAAATTAAAAAAAAACGTTTTTTTTTTGTTTGCTAAAATTTCTCTACTCTGATAAACAAAAACATGAATAAATCATTTTCTACATAATATCGTAATCGTAATCGTAGCTTAGACACTCTACAGAAATATTAGCTATATATAGGTAACATGTTATTATTACAGAAGCATTTTCCATAAAAAGGATAATTTTTTGAAAATACATATGTTATTCATTCTTCATTTCTTGTTATATAATACCCTTAAAACAATTTTAAATGTATATTCTAATTTAACTGGCATTAATTATTGTAAGCTTTATTCATTTATATATGTTTTCAAAATCACAGTTCCAAACATTGTCAGAGACCTTGACAATAATGTGTGTTTCCTCTTCTTGAAGGTTAAGGAATATGATTGCATTTTATAAACTTGTAATGCCTGTCGGTTCCTGCTTCCCTCTGAAACCCCTTGTCTACCCTCAAACCCGGGTAGGTGTGTAGGAGAAACTGAATAATCAGCAGACATGATTCACACTAATTATTTTATTGTCACCAAATTATCAAGCAGACACAATATTAATCTAATTAAGAAAACAGATCAGATAGTAGAGCGCGGAGGTGAGACTCAATAGCCTGGGAACAATAATACAGGCCCTCAACTGATACCATTATAGCTTAAACACGCTCAATATAAACTACGTCGCACACTAATAAGCTAACTTCTATTTAAATAAGGATCACGATACCTGTGCTTTTATGAAGTCAAGCCCTACACTTGCACCTTCAAGGCGATCTTCATCTGGATTTAATCACCGTCGATTGAGCCACTCTCAGTAATCTTCCATTGATAAACTCCAAATGCACTTAATCATTTCACGATCCTTCACTCTCCAACTAACCAACAAACTCGCCAACTAACTTGCCGACTAACTCTTGAAACTCGTGAATACAGAATTTATATAATATACTTAATTTGCATAATCATGCTTCCTTCACTCGGCGAAAGTTGGTTGAAATAAATATTTTTCTTAAAGAGTCCTGAAGGGGATAGTAGAGTTGCATATAGATCCGTCACAAACTCATTCAAGAAAAATTTTTACAAAGTAATTTCTCTTAAAATTGTATATTATCTGCTTAAAACGTATGGCAAAGGTCTTAAGAAACTATTTATGTAATTGATTTTTATAAGTATGTAATTTCTTTCTCTTTCTTTTTGTGAGTAAAAATAGCATTAAACATAAATTATAATGAATAAACGATTTTTCAACCAATTTGTGCACAGTTACTATCTGCATTATCTTTTATTTGATGACTACTGGATATGAAATACTATTCAAGAATAAATATTACTATACTTATTTTTCCTATTTCTAGAAACACAAAGAAAAGTTCCATAAAAAGTTTAATTGACTTATTAAAAGAAAAAACACTTTCGAAAAAGGTTCCAAATGGTTCTTTAATACAAAGAAGAAAAAATAATCTATAATGATTCCCTCCCCCTTCCCGAAAAAAGAAAAGTTGTTCTCAAAAGTTCTCTTTTAAGCTTTCGACAAAAACACTCATTAAATTTGTTAAAATCGAAAACAAACATGCAATATTTTAATCCATTTTTGAAACTTTATTATATGATAATTCTTCCCAAAGAATTTTTAAGACAAGGTCTATGAAACTTCTCATTATTTTTCTTAAGAAGCTCAGACATTTTTTTAAAAATAAATAAGAACTAGGGAACATGACATTTTAAAAAAGGTTTATTAATACTAATTGAGCCATTTCCCGTTAGTGTTTTGACAAACAAATGATTTAAATTAGGAATCATATATACCAAGAAAGATTTTCCCTTTTTTTTTAACTTTTAAATCAATATTTTTTAATATTTATGAAGATATACAATTTGTCAAATATTTTCTAACGTTTTTGTCTTACTTGAAGAATTTCAAATTAAATAATCAATTTAATTAAATGCTATTAAAAGAAAGCTATTTGTTAAAGCATATGTTTTGTGTTTTGATAAATTCAAACAATTAATATGCAGCATGATAAATTAAATATGAAATTTTTTTCAATAAACTTTTTTCCAAATATTTCTGATTTATTTATTTTATATAAAAACTTGTAAATTAATAAAAACAAATTACTTCGACATATGTGAGAATTGTGTGCTTCGCAATTTTCGTAATTATCTTGAATAGGTTTTAAGCAAGATTAATTTTTATCATAACAGAAAGAAAACCCATCCAGATGTATAATTTGAACCGTAAGCCAAACATCCAAATTAAACTCTCTTAAAGTTTTAACAACAGTATATAAGTTTATCTAAGCTTCGATATGTATTACGAGAGCCTAAAATCGCGTGTACATCGATATAGCTTTGATTCCAAATTAGTTAAACAAATTATGTGCTGCTTTATCTATCACATTTACAATTCCAGTACCTTTACTGTGTTCATGTTACATTTTTTAAGCATGAAATGCATTTTTCATAAAATAACTAGGTATATATGAATTACCTAACCACATCAATTAAAGTACGTTATATTATTGGATTGTACGATTAGATTAGTTATTTATAGAATAACGATTGTACTTTATCGTTAAAGTGTTAATTAGTGTGTTGTTGATTACATTTTGTAACATTTTTTAAACCGGATGTGTTTTAAACAGCAGAACCTAGTAGCCAATTTATTTATTTATAAGTAGTAAGTTTATGAAAAAAACTAAATAGTTTTGATGCCCGATTATTAATTCTTCATTTTGTGACGAATCTATACGCGTCATTATTCACTAATCCTCATGGGGAAACTTTGGGGCCAGCATTCGGGTTAATTCACAGCCTCTCAAGAAGAAACCCTGATATTTAAATTAGTTTGACTATATAAAGTCTATAGGTTTTATAGATGTAAGATAGAAGGAGCAGGACAGCTGTTGCGGTGATACGTAGGTGAGAATATTAGAATATTTCATTGAGTATTTCATAAACTTAGCTTGAGTTAAAAAAAGGAGTTGCTAAGATAATAAATTATTGGATTAACTATCTAAATATAGATTGAATCAGATTTAGCAATCAGATCTTAGCACTAACGCTTGTTCATTTTGTCTAGTTCACTTAGTCGTGTTTACTTAGAATTGTTCATTGATAATGGATTGCTCGCTTTATATATCTATCCTAGGGTCTGCTTTTGTAGTTTCACTTGTGATTGATTAAGTGTGTTTGAAGAGAAATAAAATAATAGTTATTATGGAAGTTGTTGGTGATGCTTTGTTTCCCCCCCCCTCCCAGACCCTTAGGTAAGCAAGACGGTGAAGGAGCGATGCCAAATAGGTCGCAGTCACAATTTTAATAAAAAATCATTAGTTTTTTTTTTAGTTTTTTTTAAATAGTTAGTTATTTTATAGAATAATTAATAAAGTGTGCAATTATAAATCTATTTCACGCCTTTTCTGACTAGGTTAGTTATTTTATGAAATTACTAGTCGCCCTTCCGATCTAATGGTTAGCGACGCTGACTATTATGCCGTATAGCCTGGGTTCGAATCTTGTAGAAGGCATGGCTGTTTATAAATGTATAGTGCCTTTGTGGCAGGGGGGTACTCTCAATAGCCGTTGAGCCGCAAGTCCTCTCGTGAGGTTTTATGAAGAGGAAGAGAAGTGGGAGGTCTCTGATAACCCCAAGAGTATTCTTCCTCTAAATTGGGGTGGAACCAAACCAAAACGTACTATCACCTGTATGGTGCTCAAGGCTACAGCCCATGACAGGCGTACATCTAGCCCCTTGCCCTGATGAATTTTGTGGGCCTGGATCCGACGCAAACGAGATCGGGTGGCATAAGAAACAACAAAAACTTTTATTTTCAAGTACGTTTACTCGAGTTGTTTTCCAAAGTTAGTTACACTGTTAGACTGTTAACGTCTTCAGGATTTTCACTTTTATATCTGCTAACGTTCACAAAGAATTCGCGGCATTCTACTATGATCCTCGTCAAATAATCTCCTATCCTCTTACCTGTATTCGCGACAGAGAGAGAGAGAGAGTGATATTTAAATAAGACAATATATCAAATATTTTTCCAACAGGCGATGTTCTCATACCAAACAACATTATACACAAGCCCTAGAGTCTAGTTAAGGGAAACGTGCGTGGAGACCCACGACCCTCTTGCTGCGGATCCCGCGATTTTCACGAGCAACGTAGATGTAGCAAAGTTTGTGCAAATCATGATTTGTATGAGTATGCATTTTTCCCGACAATTTAGCTGTGCAACCCGCACTGTTCCTGCTTATGCTTTCATTTATGTTATATTTTTATCATCTAATTCTATGTTTTAAAATAAAAAGTATTTTACATTTGTTCGTATACTTTAACTCTAAGTAGGTTTAATATGTATATTTGAAATATGTATTGCCGCACGCGAGAACTCAATAAAGATTAAAAATGAACTTATTATTGTTAATGAGTATTTCCTACATTGATTGATATTACAAAAAGCAGCTAAAATGTTGCAAATTATTTCAGTTAAATCAATACGATGGGAAATTAATAATCCTTACAGTAGAAAAATAATGTTTAACATCTTTAAATTTAAAAATTTTATTGTTTCTTAAATTTTTTAAAGTACATCCTTATGTGCTTAAAGATACGGCTAACGACCGGCATATATCTAGCCGCGATAAATTTCGTGGGTCTCGATCTGACATCATCAGACAGAAGGCATTAGTAACAAGAACAACATGAAATAACGATGTACTTTATGAAATAGCTAAATTTTATTTTTTTACCGTCAACATATATGTTACCGGCAAAGTATGAAATCCGGCATTCTATACAATGCCTAAATCTAGCCGGCAATGTATGAAATGATTCCTATTTCACACATTGCTTAGGCATTTTATAGAATGCCTTATGAGAAACCGGCAAAGTCTGAAATACATCTCAGATTCATTTCGAATATTGTTAGTTGGCAAGATATAAAACTTTTAACGCGTGTCTCAGGCTCAGAATCTGTTAATTGTACATTGCTGTTTGTTCGGAAATGTTAAAATACTCAATTTTACTTAAACTTATTCAACAAAAAATTGGTTTTTTCCTGTGGTACCTGAAATTGGAAAAGCATGTCATAGTGTTGGAGAATGAGACATGGTCTAAAGCAAGGGTCGGCAACTTATGCCACACGAGCCACATGTAGCACGCGGAATAATTCTCAGTGGCACTTTGCACTACTCAACAAATTTGTGAATTTTTGAATTGTTTCAAAAAGGTTCTACTGTGTGGTTCGCTGAATCATATTGGTAGATTGGTTTGACACGCAAGAGCTAAAAGGTTGCCGACCCATGGTCCATGGACATGAAACAACTATTCAACGGTTAGTTGCCTAAAATTCGAGTTGATGCTCGAAAAAAAAGGTTTTTTTTCTTAACTGAAATTACTTACTAGAAGTTAATAACTGATACAAAAAATCCTAAAATGACTACTAAGAAAAAACCCAGGGACTATTGGTTGCTGAATAGCTATGATGTGATGTTTGTGGAAAATAAAAATAAACTTATTTAAGCTGTTAAAGAAAGCGTCAGCACCATAAAACAGTGGTCCCCAACCCTTGTTCCGTGGATCAAAGGGTATCAGATCACTCAAGGAGCATTAAATTATTTCCATTATATTTACTGGGGTGTATTTTTCTCGAGTTTGTGCGACTTTCCATGGAAATCACTTTATATTTTATGTGAAATCATTTTATAATTATTTTTTGGTGGAACTGAATTTTGATCTGAAGGCATGTTTAAATACAATTAAATTATAAAATCAAAACAATTTAAAATATAAATAATCAACGTCCCACCCTCAGCGGGCCGCCGTAAAATTATCAAACGTTGACTGGTCCGGAAGAGAAAAATGTTGGGAAGAACTGCTATACAGTATTACGTCACGGATTCTTTTTTTCCTCCAATGGGGCTGCAGATTTATATTTTTAACATTTTCAGACCTAATACATTCTCCAGGGGCTGGTATTCCTTTTTAGTGCGGCATCATGTAAGCGATACCAATTGCCACCGGTAATTTTGACGCCCAGTTTGACGATGTGAACTTGTTCTAGGAATTTAATTTGCCAAGAGCAAAATTTATTTCATGATTCAGGGGATATGATAGAATTCTGAAAGAACTTTCAACCAAATACAAAAATGTTACACGTTATCATATTGAACTGTACATCCCCCTATGTGAAATTTGCCAGAAAAAACAGAAAATTATTTTTTAAAAAAAGGTATTGTAATACAAAAAAAATGATTTTTTTTTCCGAATGCCAATATATTGGCACTTGTAATGAGTGAGAAATAGGATGGTTTCTATAAACTTGGAACTTCTGAAGGAATTTTAATACCAAGTATATGCGGTATCACAATTTAACAATAATTTTTTTAATGGCAGTCTCATTATTTTGTCAGAATAACATTTGTACTTTTAGCAATGTAAGTCATTGATATAATATCCTTATCATGACCTTTTTCATACTTTTCCTAAATAGCTTTAGGCATTCTATAGAATGCCTGGGCATTCTATACAATGCCTAGGCATTCTATACAATGCCTAGGCAAAGTATGTAATCAATCTCATATTTCATACTTTGCCTAAAAACGTCCGGCATTCTATAGAATGCCGGCATTTCATACTTTGCCGGTAACATATATACACCCAAAAATTTTAATTTTTTAAATAAATGAGATGGAGATTATAATGCACGAAAATTCGAAAAATTCGAATTACAAACAAAACACAAATCGCAAACATGCGGGAAAACAACAAAAAGTCTTTCTTTAGACGAAGATGGAAAATGAAAATTCTTCTTTGGTGTTGATGACTCTGCATTTGAATAGAAACTCTGGGCCTCTTTTATTACGGAACTTGTTTACTCTCGTGATGACGCGTTTCTTTTTTTTTTTTTAAATTACAAATGCATTTCAAGAAAACTAGCTTTGGCAAGAAGTATGCTGCGGAATAACGAAAAAGATAGAACGATGGGAGGTCAGAAGAAAGATGTGAAACAAAACAAATATTGTCTGAATTAAATTAGTTTACTGCTGCATATTTTATTTTTTATCGAATGTAAGGAGCTTGAATGAAACAAAATTGGCTGTATTTTATGAGCTCTGAAATATTATTAGCCAAAAAGTAATGATGGGGAAAATAATATTCAATATTAATTTTGTTTTCGAAAAATGATATCATTTTAAAGGAAATGAAATAATATAGAACAATTATTTTCTTTTTCTATTAAATGCATTGTTTTTTGGTTTTAAAAAGAAGGCCAATCAGACAGTTTCTAATATTTCTGAACTGAATACTTTTCGAATAAATATCATTACATGTACAAATGTCACAAATAAGGAATGTTTACACTAATAAATGGAGAATAAATTATTTTTCCGCTGAATTAAAACATATCTTTTATTTGTTGAATGTATTAAATATGCACAAAATAAACTTGGATACGTATCACAAATTTCGAATTAAGATCTATTGAAAATACGAATAACTGGAATATTTTGGGTTAAATTTATTCTGCATAACAGGTACAAATTTATTAAAACTATACGAAATAAAATGCTTCATTTATTGAATTCTGTCACCTTAGGACTAAGAGTAAAAATATAAAACTTTATTTTAAAAATAAACTATAGTTCATTTATACTTTGTTAAACTCTAGTAATGATTGCAAAATAACCTGTGTTAAACTTAAATTTTAATCTTATGAATATTACGGTAGTGAAGATATTATTTTAACTTTTTTAAGCAACTGAACGACAAAGAATTATTAAGAAAGAATTATTTTTTACATATATCCGTTCAGCTTGAAAAATAAATTGAATATATATATATATATATACATATATATATATATATATATATATATATATATTAAGTGGACATATATACTGCCGCACAAAGAGATGCTATAAAATATATTTAAAATCATTTAAACAAATACCAAAAAAAGAAAAAAAGAAAAAATACCTTTTGAATAAATAAAATTTAAAAACTAACGTTAACCAACATAGGGTTTATGAAAACATTTTTTTAAACAAAAATACAGATAAAATTCAGAAAATCTTACGGGAATGTGCATAGATAACGAAATAACAAAAACAGAATGAATTAACCAAAAGAAGAAGCAATTGGGGTTTTTCTTAGGAAATAAGAAATTTTAAAACTGGGCTAATAGAGTGCGAGAGTTCGCTCTAGAATGAATCAAAAATACAGAATATCAACTATTTATCATGTCGTTACAGTTACAGTTATTATTTTGTGGGATATTTAGCGACAAAGTCTAAATAAAGTGATCCCTGTATAGCATGCCATTTTATATTTACTTAACCATGGTTGTAGTTACAGATGAAGTCACAGATTTGCTTCTTTCGCCTGAAAGGTTCTAATCTTGGCCCCACTAAGCCCCCCCCCATTAGCAAACGGCCTAATGCACGTTAATTCTGATTTGTTCACAGTCCTCACGCTGAGGTGGTGTGGAAATTTGGAGAATATACGCCAGTTACGATGTCGTCTTCGTCACTTGATTTTTGCTCAAAATTACGAGGTCCATCGCCAACTATCATTGCGTTCCTTTAAAAAAATTAACATTATTAAACAATTAATCAATTATTTGTTGTGGCTCTTGTGAATTTGACTAATCAAATACTACTTAATAAACCATTTCTGGAATGGGAATCTTTTAATTATTTTTTTAAATAAAGTTCTAAATCTTAAAAAGATCCATCGGTGTAATTAAAATTAAATGTTGCTTGTCTAATATTAATCGAAATGTGTAAATTGCAGTTATTTTACAAAGGGAAAAGAGGATTTCCAGCTTCAATACAATAACACTTTTTTTTGTCTTTATTGCTTTTATTAGGTTTGAAGCAATTTTTGTCGTTTGAAATCAATAACATTCGGTCTTTAAAGAGAAAAAAAAAGGTAAACTTAATGGAAAAATATTCGAATTTTTTAAGTACATTTTCTAAGTATATATTGCTTTTATGATCGCATTCGGTAAGTAGGGGATATAAATAAAAAATAATACCAGTGAGAGAAATGCGTTCTTTATTAATGTCTTAGAGAATTCTTTCTTTATATAACAAACAAGCGACTTACGTAAGTAAGATATATGATTACAATTTATTTTCAATGCAAGTATTAGGTATTCGATATCCCCGTACTTATTATGCGTAAATAAGTACTAAATGATGAAAAGAAAATGGATACTTGTTTTTTGAAGACGTTTCTGCAAGTTATAGAAGTGGGATTATTTTAAAAGAATTCCAATTCCAGTTCTGTTACTTTTAAGAAAGAAAACCTAATGTGCTATGAATCGCATTATTTTTCATAATATACAAGACTGCATTGCATTTTTTAAGTATTATATTAATCCCATTTACATATTCTATTCCAATAAAAAGACATTCACAAACCAGAAAAGCCTCTAAAATTAGTTCCGGCGTATAGTGAAACATCTTTTGTGGTACTTATTTCAAATTCGAGTTAAACATATTTATTCTCAAAAGCCATGAAAAGCATTTAATGAATTCCTACGCATTAAATTTGCGCTCTATGTTATTTTATTTCAGAAAAACAAATTTTAAACGAGCATAAGCTCTCAGATTTGATTGCAATATTACAAAGGAAAATCCTATTTGTATTTCAAAGATGATACATTGAGAAAAAGATTTTAAAAACTTTTTCATAGAAAGGGATTTAATATATTATAGATATACTGTATTGTGTTTTTTATACTGGGTAGAAAGTAAGAAAAAGGAACATGCACAAAATTCCCAAACATATATAAGAAATCAAATCATCATCCAAGAGAACCAATAGAATTTTCATAGTTATTATTATAAGCTTAGTAATATATACGTATTAAATATGGCATCTGCTGCAATAATCTGTATTATGGGCTAAGTTTCCCATTTCTGTTTGAAAATAATATTACTTAAAGATTCGATTGCGTGTTTTTTGATTGAAATTTTCTTAAACTCGCCACTTAAGCAAAATCTATACTCTTTCTCTAGCAAAAGTTTGTAGATTTAAATCATATTTATTAAAACTATAGGAAACGACTTTATTTAAATTAATCAAGTTCATTTCTGTTTTTGGTGGTTGTAACAATTTGATACAGAATCGGCCAAAAATTGGACATCATTATTAACTTCTACTGTTCTCAACGAAGCTACAAAAATATGGTATTGTTAATGACGCAATTGGAACTAAATCTGTGCTGTTAGTGATTATTGGATTTTATCAGCGCGTGCTCATACGATCAAGGGGTGTTCATCATTTGTTAATTTACGAAAAAGTGTACTACGCACACATCTATCTAGACTAATATGTAAATTCAAAAAAAAAATTAAAAGGGGTCGTGGAATGGTATAATAAATCAGCGGGACGAGGATATTTTAGAGAGTTTAAGCCAGAAGCAAACGATTCTATGACGTCCTGAGGTTTGACAACTATACTTGCCAATAACATGGGTGACCCGTGGGTGAAAGGATAGATCATCGAGGATGTGAAATTCCATATTTACCAATAGAAAGTTTGCGTTTTATGTGTAATGTTAATGAATTAATTCAATAAATTGATATGAAAAATAAACTTCCAAAAAAAGTTTCTCAATTAAGGGTATGTGTTTTTCGTACGACTATAAATGATATTTTAAATAGCCTAATCACAAATTCTAATTTTTTTTTAATTAGAATCCTATTACTAGTTATCCAAATATTATTTTTTTTTACTGCGGGATTCTATACAGGGTTAAATTTAGCGAACAAATAATCAATACAACATTAAATTCCCTTTAAAGACCTTATTTTAAAATTCTTTTGTTCATATTTTTGAATTAGTTTATATTTTAATACGCTCATAAATTTTTAATTGAATTAATAAAATATAGGGGTTTTTTCAGAAAATTAAAGTTTTTAATTTTGCATTTGTAATTAATTATCTTCTAAATAGCTGCCAGATTAATAATTGTATATAATCTGTAATACATATCTTCTAAATACAATCGATCTCCTCATATACTCGAGTAATGCTCCCCCCCCCACATATAAATGTACTTCATAATTAACTGTGGGGATTGTGAATGAAACTAACTTGTGAAAAAAGGAAACTAAGCTTTAAAGTTCTCGAGGTGGTCATGTGGCCACAGTTGTCTAGTGGTCAAGGTCACGGACTAGTGGCTAGCACGTCTAGAATTCGAGCCTAGTACCGCTGAATACCCGCATTGCAGACGAGGTTGATGCACTTTAAAGATGTCGAGGTTCAAACGTCCTCCCGTTGGTGTGATGTGGAAGTTAGGAGAAGGGTTGCCAACTCAGGTATAGTCCTCGTCACTTGGTCATGGTCCAAAATGGCCGAGTGATGAGCTTGCCAATAGCTCTTTTCTAACAAAATGTCGCGGTGGTCATGGTCACCAGTTCAAAACGAGTTCATTCAAAATCCACAGTGCTCATGCATAAGTCTATCGAAGGAAAAATTCTTATGTTGCCATTGTGTGGAAGTTAATAAAGTGGGGTGGCTGTACAAGTGTCATCCTTATCACATAGCTGAGGTTCAGCATTACGTGGTCCGTTTCCAACAGCCATAGGATTGCTTCAAGCTGTATCCTTAATAAAAACCGACTCCTCATATATTCAAAACTGTTTCGTTAACGTAAAATTTCTTTTTTTTTAAAATTTTTCCTTATGTATTGGATGCAATTTCATTGAATTTTGTTGCAATGTTTCTAAAGCAAAAAATGTCAAATATTGCTTTTTGTAATTCATTTTGGTCTGTAACTGCTTAATAATTCCTATTTTTATGATATATATATATATAGCAGTAAATAATTCAAAAGAAGACTAATAAATCCCAAGAATCCTAAGATCAGACCGGAAGAACCATGACAAACCAAAAAAGAGAAATGTAGCTAGAGGGGAAAACTATTATGATTTCTCGAGCTGTCACTGGTTTAGGACAGTGAAACAGGATTAAACAATGTTTTGTGAGATCTCAACCTTCTCCTGCAGCATTATTATATTATATTATATATATATATATATATATATATATATATATATATAATATAATTTTTACAGTTTTTATTTTCCCACTTTACCTAAGCATGTTCTTATCCACGAAAAGTATTAAGTTTGCTTCGTTTTTCGATAAGTTTTTTACCATTAGAAGGCTCATTTATTAACTCCATTAAAATTTGCAACTTTTGTAGCAGAATTTGTTAAAAAATTAAAGTTCAGAATAATTTACTACGTAAACAAATCACCTAAAAAAAGGATATTCATAAATAATTATTTGTTTTTAAAAAGTTAATTACCCATTTTAATTAAGATTTACTCCTTTAAGTTAATAAGTTTCCTATAAACCATTCACATTTATCTTATTAAGCTGAGAATTACTGAAGTTGTTGAAATACATTTTGCTTGATCCTATACAATTAGGAAATCAGAATTTATTCGTGTAATCACTTTTACCGCTGAATTTAGAATACTGAATGTATTGATAAAGATTCAATGGATTAAACTAATGGTCAATAAAATTCAACAATTTTGGTTGGTAAATGTTTTAAGTACGCTTCAAATAAAAGTATTTTAAAAGTCATATTCTTACTTATCAAATTTAATTTAATTGTTAGAATAAAATCAGAAGAATAACTGAAACATTCTACGCTAAGTTTGCAAGGATGAGTTTTAGAGTGTTCTAGTGGAATACATTTGTGTGGAGGGTTTTGAAAAATTAAATTTTTGTTATAAAATTTTCGTGTAAAGATCGTATTTCGAATCACACATGAAAACCCACCATGATTATTTTTTCACAGCAAGGTTATTATATTTGCAACGACAGCAAATAATCTTCACAAAGTCTTCTGTTTTTAGCAAAAATATGAAGTGGAAAAAATTTTTTGACTCAGAAATGTGCATCAATAAAAGTAATAATGAAAAAACGCATCCTGAGATATAACATGACAACCTCACAACTGAAAAAAAATTTTTAATTCATTTTATTTCAATCTTTTCTTGAATATATTATTATGCTTTAATTTCTGTAATACAATAATGAATTGATAAAACTTAGCTTAATTGATTGCCTAATTTTTGTTTCAATTTAATCCAATACGATTTATAAGAAAAATTTATCATTGTTAAACACAGATAAACTCAACTCAGTGGCACAAAGGCCCATAGACGGCTAAGAGCTACTGTACCCATCTCAGGTTTCATGACCTTGTGCACTGAGGTGCATAAGCAGATGTTCCGATCGAATGGTCATTCTGACGTGAAACCCCCTAGTGTTTAGCTCCCAAGCAAATGTGTTACACATTTATCGACCCACTGAAGGGATGAAAGGCGAAGTCGACCTGCCCAGCTACGGGTCTGAGCCCCGGACCTAAGGCATGGAAGCGTGGTACTCTGCTACTCAGCCATTGAGCTTTGTTATAATGCACATATCTTTTAAAAAATAAGCTCATTATTGTTGTGTGAAAGAGAATTTACGAAGATGTTTCAAAAAGTAATGTAAAAAGAGCTCTGAAGAATGTACAAACTAACAATAAAAGTCCCTCTGAAGACAACGAAGAGGATCACAGCATTCAGACAGTTTCGTTAGATGGTACTGATTCTCTAATAACATGACTAAATCTCAGATAGAAGATGGATGTGGATGAAAACATAGTCCATGTTTGAAATAAGAAGTGTGACACGATTTTTGCATTGAAAGAAAAAAAATCTCCAGTAAATTCATTGGCAATTGGCAGAAGTATACAGTTCAAGTGTTATGTCATGAAGAAAAGTGTGGTTTTGGTGCACAGAATTCGACAACGCCAGAACATATTTTTCGAGAGGAAGAAACAGCACTTTTGGTGGAATGTATTGGACCACCCTCCTTTCATTTCCAGCCTCGCTCCAAATGTTTTCCATCCCTTTGGACTTTTAAAGAAGCGCTTAGAAGGTCAGTATTTCAAAACCGAACTTGCACAACCTTGACACTGTTTTCTACGATGTTTGTATCGATGGTTTGGTGTACCGCGATGGAAAAAAATTTCACGAATAGTATGAGACTATATAGAGAAGTAATATATGTCTGTGTCTTCCTACATTGTATACATTTCTTTATTTCTTGAATAAACATTTACTCTATAACTTACTTTTTGAAACACATATGCATAAACGTTGGACTACAAAGCAACACGAGAGTTATTGAAGACGGATCTTGTCATTTTGAGCCTCCTTCAAGTGACAAGGACGACACCTGAGCTGGTACCTCCCTCTCCAAACTGCTACACCACACCAATGAGAGGTCTTTTATTTTGACATGTATCAGCTCCTTTACACGATGGATCTGCAATGGCACCAGGACTGAAACCCGTGCCAGGTGTTCGTGACGAAAACCGGTATAACACCGCGGCCAACTTATTGTTGTTGACATCACGCATTTGAAAATGGTGGCTACAATAATAATAATCTCTTGGTGACTAATGACCATGAGATCAGCACCACAAATAAGGCCGATTAACTGGGAATAATAAAGTGTAAAGAAAGGAAACCATGTCTCATATATTAATTTGAATTCTAGCTTATTTTTATCTAGTGTCCATTTTTAAATCATGCATTATTCCTATTACATAAATAATTTTAGGACAGCCCTAGATATTTACCTTACATGGACAGATATCGTTAATTCCGACTTCATCATTGTCCTCTCCGATTGTCGATTTGCTCTTGAGGCCATCAAGAAAGGGAAAATAGGACTCACCCAAGAAATCAACTCTCTTTTGTTTTCCATTGGTGCATTGGGCAAATCATGCACCCTCCCGTGGATCCCGACCCATGTTGACATCGAAAGGAACGAGATGGCCGATTTCCTTGCCAATGAAACCAGAAAACTTGAATCTGTTACTTCATCTACTACGGTCTTTGATGCCAACGCAATCGCAAAACAAAAGCTGTGCTCAAACCCACGAAAAAAATTCTCCCTGCCAGAATTAAATTATAGCCGAGAAATTACAAAAAACAATAACCAGACTAATGACAAAGCATTTTAAGGGCATGAAGATTTTGCTCGATGGATCCAGATAAAATGGGGAATGCAGACACTGCCCAGGCACGCAACTGGATCCCAAACACCTTTTCAGCTGTCCTTCCAATGTTGGTGCTCTTTTTAAGATAGACAATGACTACAGCATGGACATCCTATACTCGGATCGTGCCGTGGATGTTACCACGGCAGTGATTCACGCCTTTGGTAATATTTAACTGTATCTTTATTTTGTTATATACACCTTTGCACTTTGTCATACATGACAACAACATAAAAATTAATATAAAAAGTGAGACATTGGAATCTTTATTTCTGTGAAAATTTAATATAAACAAAAGTACTCCTTTTTCAATGTGACAAATAGATGATTAATTCTTTGTTCCTTTGTTTGTGGTCAAATACAAAAAAAAATCACTAGAAAAAGAAAGCGGTATAATGTATTAATTTAAAATCAATAATAATCAAAGCTTGTACCTTGAGTTTATCAAAATTTTAATTAATGAGGGAAAGAGATAAACATTTGTTGTCAAAATTACTGTATTCCGTTAGATTTTGAATTATCTTAAGATTTAATAATCAAGGCGTCATTTTGATTACAATTTATTCATTATTCTTTTGGAAATGAAAATTATTGACTGACAGTGATTAATAATGCTATTTTATAAGGGTAAGACTTATCGCCGTAATAAAATAGTAAATTAATGATCAAAAGTTACAAACTTGTTTTAATGAATAATGGAATGTGATATTAATGTCTCAATAAATTGTTCTATGCTAAAAAATGTTTATTATTTTAGTTACAGAGTCAAGGAATAAAATAAAACGCTTTCATTTTCTTTCTTTTTTTTTTTTTTCCTTTTTTTTTTCTTTTTTTTTTTTTTCTTTTGCAAATTGATGCAACAAATTATTTTCTTTAACATAATGCTCAAAAAAGCTAAAGAAGTTTTAAGCTCTCTCTTTATTTATGAATGAAGGCATATTTCCTAGCTCTTTCAATAATGCTAAATAAAATCTTTAAAAAATTATAAAAACTATGATAATAATTAGTGTTTTATTAATTTAAGCAAAAAAAAAAAATAAAACTTAGTACAAATTACATATATTTCTCAAAAAATCATGTTTATCTACATCGCAATTGAATTTCAATTAAATAATAATTAAAAAAACAAAGAAAACACGCTTTTATGATTAACCGAACTAAAAAGTAAAAAATAATTCAATTTAAGAATGAAATAACTAACGAGAAAATTAAAATCATTGTGGTAAAAGCGTGGGGTGCTTTGTATTATATTTTTACACTAACACTGCATTTCGAAATAGAGCTATTAAGAAATTATAGCAATTGATAAGCGAGCACCCCACGTTTTTACCTCAATGACGTTAATTTTCTCGTTAGTTATTTCACGCTTACATTAAGAATTATTTTTTACATTTTAATTCGATTAACTTTAAAAGCGTTTTTTTTTTAAACCATAATTTTTATTTTTAATTTTTAGTTCAATTTAAAATAAAAGCGTGCTTTTCTAGTTTTCGAATCTATTATATATTCATTGATGAATTAATCTTTTTTGTTAGTTGTATTTGTATTAACCATGAGCGCTTTCACTTTAGGGCTGCAACTTAATCTTTTAGTCACCAAATCTGGAAATGAGAAATCGTTAATCCTGATCAGGAAAATGGAAAAAAAAATATTCAATTATTTGTATTGTCATAAGTCTTTGACAAATTGTCCAAAATTTCGAATTAATCTGACCTTTTAAAGTGGGTAAAAATAGAGTTCAAAGTTTTCGTTACATACAGCTGAAGCTAATAAAAGAGTGTTAAAAAGGGCCTTAACTTAGCGTTTCTCAAACTGTGGGGCGCATCCCCTTAGGAGGGCGTGATAATTCTATCAAGGGGGCGCGAGTACAGGAAATGTCAAAAATAAAATATTTAAAAAATTATTAAAATTTACTGAATGGAATCCGTACAAAATACATTTGAGGGAAAAAATACATATTTACAACAATACAATATACTTATAAATGTATCAGTACTGCGTAATGTATTTGATTATTAATTTATCGATACAAAATTAAAAACAAGTTTAATAATTAATAGTGACCCTATGGGCATTCGTACAAAATTATATGCAAAATTTGACATCTTGATAATTTATACAGTTTATAATTAAAGTTGTATTATAGCTTTAGCGTCAAAGTAATATTGAATTCAATACATCATTATTGTGGGGGAAGACCATAAATATTATGATTGAAAATTGGATCGCAAACATTGAAAGCTTGAGAAGTAACTGAAGTCATATTATTTATAAAAATAATCTCTCTCTGCATAAAAAATATGTTTCCCAATTCTTCTCATTATACCATAATCCTACTATTTGCAGTAGACTGTGCCCCTTCAGTAGTCATACATTGTTTTTTGATATAAAGTTGGATAATTTTTTTGTGTAAGGGTCTTATCCGGCCAAAATTTCTTTGGATTACGAATATATATATATATTTCATGAATTTTAAGCTTTGTTGATGCTAGAAGGGTACAACGGGGAGAGACAAGGATTGAGAATATGTTTAAACATCATCGAGTGACGCGTGTCTCTTTCGTGTTTAATAAAATAGCAAACTTGAGGGAGAAAGGGAAAATTCACTCAGGTACCTCGAGGTCTCTATAATGAAAAGATTAAACCTGCCATATTTCTACTCGTGTTAACGTCTTACTTTTGAGATATGTGGCTACGGTAGCTTAGTTGTTATGATAACGCACTTATGGCCGGTGTATATTGAATTCGATCTCTAGTGTAACTCAAGACTCACCATGCAGAGCGATTGATGCAAAATGTGTCGAAGCTCAAATTCCTCCTGTTCTCGTGGTGTGGTTGTTGAAGAGGGGACTCTTTGGTGTCGTCCCCAGTTTGAAATTACAAGGCCTGTTACATATAGCTCTCGTGTTGATGAGACTTTAATAAAAACTCACTCACTCAAGCAAAAAAAAATGCTTATTTATGTCCTTTCTTTTCCCTCCAACACCCCGCATATGCCTGTATATTTGAAAAACAATGGCATTGGGGAGCGAATTGCTTAAATTTGATCGACAGTCAAGGGGTTTAGAGATTTAGAAAGTTTCGTTTTCCCCATCATAACAATTTTTGCAATTAAAACTCGAATATATGACCCACTGACCACAATGCTCAAGTTCTAGTCGTCATATATATATATATAAACTCATTTCTCACACAATTAACTAAACATTTCCCCCTAACTATTCCATGAGAGTTTATGCAAATGTTTACAAATCTGAAAACAAATACATAAACATTAACTTCCAAATACTCGGAAACGAAAACGCTTTCGGGAAATGCATTTGCCATTTATTTTGCAGAATATATTACAGAGAGACCACAAAATGACCTTCCGAAGATAACTAACTCTTTGTTTTGTTCTTATCGGTAAACAATTAAGGGAAATGGGAAACTTTCAAAGAAATTCCTACCGAGAAGAATTGATAACTGAAGGAGAAGAGCAATTGTCCCAAAGGACACTGTTGGCATTTCTTTTATTCACTGGCTTCAAAGGAAAGACGTTCGTTCATAAATTCATTGCGGATATTCATCGGAGGGAGAAGTAGATGCCGACTAGCGAATAGATTCCCTGGAGAATATTCAAAGAAAAATTCAATTTTATTCAGAAGACTGCAGAGGAATTCTTTTCTTTCTACATACTTAAAATATTAGGTCCAATAATGTCCCATGAGAATAAATAGACTGCTCCTTTTTGTAAGGCAGGAATGAATCTATTATTGTGCTTATCGTACCATTTAATGTGATTGTATAGCAGAGATCGTTTTTGCTGAATCGGGATATATGCAGAAAATAGTTATTAATATAAAAGCAGCGTTGTACTATTCATTTGTTTACATACGGTTTTCAACGTAATAATGCTTCTTATATCTGGGAAATGATGCAAAGGTCAGTTCGTGAACAAATTCCTACGTCAGCAGCATTTTAGCAGTCGTGATTGACAATCGAGGTAACATAGTTAGATGCCTTCCTAGGAAATTGGGAGTAGAGGCATCAATCTTGTGCTAAGATATCTCGTTTGTACTACCCACACATAGATCTATTTTTGCAGCAGATAAAGAAGCATTCATCAGGATTCATGTTTGATGTATATTACCAATTAATTGATTTTTTTTATGTCGCATTATGAAACAACGCGAAATCTAGTGGTGACGAGCCTTGTACTTTTCAGCCACCGTCACGTGACGAGGTCTACACCTTAGTTGGCGCCACACTAAATTTCCACCCCCATTTATCTAAGTGAGGATTTTCAGCAACAGCCCCTACACATGATGAGTCTATAGTAGTCACAGTACTCTTCATTCACTTCTTAATGATGATCTTTCAAACAAATGCAGACTTGAAGGGTACTATTGTATAAATAAATTAAGTTGATTAGTTTGATTCGATTCTTGTTAGTAGAAATCATTTTGTAATGCAATGTTTCAAATGTAAGTGTTACATTTTAATTTATACTTTGTTTGCAAACGTGCGAGCTTGTATTATCCCAACTCTTTATGCTTAAAATTACAAGAGTAAAATGTGGCCGCGGTAGCCTAGTGGTCAAGGTAACGGACTCGTGGTTGGCGTGTCATGAGTTCTAGTCTTATGCCATTGAAGACCCGCCGTGCAGGAGAGCGATGCACGTTAAATCTGTCGAGAATTCAAACGCCCTCCCATTGTTGGGGTGTACTAGTTAGGAGAGGGGGTGCCAGCTCTCAGTTGCCGTCTTCGTCACTTAACCGTGATTCAATATTACGAGGTCCGTCGCCAAGAGCCCTCGTGTAGCTCAATGGTGCGACGTTAATATTCACTCACTCGCTGCCCCACCTAGTATGGTAGTTTTGACACTCGGCTTATAAGAGAGTGGTCTCGAGTCCCGAATAAGCCACAGTTGTACCTTCGGGAAAAGAAAAGTCGGACTTTCCGTTTGAATGGATTCCCGTCTCGAATGTTAAGCAGCGCACCTCTTCTGTTCTATGCTGGTAATAAAAGTGTGTATTTTTCTGTGTTTGTAATGAATGTTTCTGTTCTTCCATCTTTCGCATGCATCCCAGTGCGGAACACACGACAACAACAACTCACGCCAGAATAAAAGTATAGCATTAGTGGTAACAAATATAATAGTATAATAATATATTTCAGTTAGTCATTATATACATTATATTTTTTTCAACAATGTCCATTGTAGACTGCTGGTATGCAGTGAACGTTCAATGTGTTGCTTCCAGTGAAAGATATGTCCATCTTTCTCCTCAACTGGGAAAGAACCTCACTATCTTCTTCAACTAGGACTCGTTTGAAAAGACGATGTCTTTCCATTCTTGTATCCAATATTGTCTTTGGATGCACCATTGTCATTGTAGCTTCAAAGGAAACTGCAATACTGATCACCGTGTTGAAAGTCCTTGCTGCCTTAGACATGTCGTCGCTCTGTATGTGATTACTTGTGCTGGAAAAAAGACAACTTTCTAACTCAAGTTCCATGATATGACTGTTCGATCCTGCAAGGCCGATAGGCATTATGACCGCATGTCTATCCTCTCGGGTGATCATTGAGATCCTGCATGGGATTATATAGGACCCCATTGATTCCATATTCGCATGACAATGTTGTACTCTAACCCTTACGAGCTGCAGTATCGCAAAACGATAAACTACTCTCTAGGTATTCTGCCTGTATCAAATTATAACACATGCTGATATTCAAAATTCAAATGCGATTTCCAATTGAGAAACACGATTTGTGTGTGTGTGTGTGTGTGTGTGTGTGTGTGTGTGTGTGTGTGTGTGTGTGTGTGTGTAACTTTCCCCTATTGCATTTCTTTTATTTTCCCTTTTTCTTATGTTTAAGTGCTGCTCATTTGCTTATCGAAGTATATTTTCCCTTTCGTGTAAATTGTACATTTTTATCTCGACTTTATAGTGTTGCATTTAAATGACCAGAATTACATTTTAATCATAACTTTACAAATTTTATTGACTCAAGATACACTGTTTACTTAAAAAATATATCATTCACATTTAACTTTGGCAAAATAATCCCATTAAATGACCATGGAACACATGAAAATAGAAATAGACCTACATGTTGAATTATGCAGAGCTAGAGAATAGTTAATATACAAATTCTAATAATCATAAAATTTGAAATAATTTATAATTTTAAATTATATTTTCATATAAAATAAAACTTCTAAGAAAATCTGCTATTTTGTTTCTGAAATTTACAAAATGTAGCCCTTTAGCGGAATAACCATTCTTTCATGTAAAATTAGATTAGACATGTAATTATCACTAATTAGTGCATTGTATGCATTTTTCGTTATTTTTTATTCTTAATAAATTACTTTATCAATAAAATAAAACACGTTGCGTCCGTGATTTTTTTATTATGGATGTAAATTACTTAATGGTTAAAGTTTTCTGCTGCTTATTATAAATATAGTTTTTTTCTAGTCATAATTTATGCGTATTTGCGTAAAAAAAATTGTTTGTGAATATGCTTTAAAAAAACCTTAATTAAATACAAATATTTATATAGAATCAGTTTATGATGTTACATGTTTTTAAAACATACAGTACTTTAACTTATGTGTTTTTTTTTTTGGAAATTTTAAGAAAATTAATTAAATTTATCGATAGCATATTTTTTAGTTGTCTATAATCAAAGATATATCATTTAAGTTTCTTCTTTCAATTTGTTTTACATATTTTATTTGAAAGAAACATGCATGTTACTGCATACTTCCAAATAAAAGCTTTGACAAACCACTAATTTATATTTAAGAAAATAATTCAAAATTCCAAAAATATATATTGATAGGAGTAAAATCTGAAAAATCTATTAAAACTTCGTGCCAAACATTTTGATGAAGAAAATAACAAATCAGCAACATGCCGAATATTATAGAAAATAAATAATAAAGAATAATCCAAAATGACATTAGAAAAAAATACATTTGTAAATTTAGTGTGTTTCATTAATATCCTGTCCATGGAGTTATTTTTTCAGAGAAAAGCTGTTAAAACTCTAACATTCCTTTGTTCCAAAATAATTAAAATAAGAAATTAAAGCAAATGAACATTTTTAACATTTGTATAAATAATAAAAATAAATTCCCTAGAAAATCCCAAATGTATTATTTTAAAAAATAAACACTTGAAATGAAGTTTTTAAAAACATTTGAGAAATTAAGCGTCGCTTATCCCATAATGTTTTTAAAATAATGTAGTATAATTCAATAAACGGAGTATAATTCAGGTTACCTGGAATTTAAATGTATTTTCCCATAAGAACTCGTTAAAAGAAAAATGAGAGTAATTTGGTAATATATTACAGACTATTAAATTAGTTCATTGTTATTTCTTCGATATATTTTACAGAAACGAAGAAGATAGCTAGATGCAATGTATATTGTCTAGGGAAATAAACTGAAATACAAATAACACGAATGAAAATATAAAATGAATTCGGAATTTTTTTACAACGATAATTATCTCGATGGTAATTTTCGAAATATGTATGTATTATGAAACTGTGTAAATAGCAGTTTTAATTTTAACAGGTAAGGGATGCATCCCAAGCGTCTCTATTAAATAGAAATGTATGTTTATTCTATAAACTCAAACTTAAAAAAAAAGAGATTCAAAGAACGAAGTGTTTGACCTACTTTCGAACAAATTCTTTATAAAAATAATGACAAAGAATATCTCGATTATAAATTTGAAGCTACCTTTCACAAAACAGTTTTTAAATGTTTATTTGAAAAGGGGATGCGTGTAATTGCAATGAATGAGTTGAAATACGAACTTCTACTTTAAACATATGTCTGTGCGTTCGGTGTTTCTAATGCCACCTGTCGGATGGTGTCAGATCGAGGTCCACGAAATTCATCGTGGCAAGAGGCTAGGTGTACGCCTGTCGTTAGCTCTTTAGCTTTCAGCACCGTGCATGTGACAGTACGATTTGGCTCGGTTCATACGCGATAGATGGCGACAGCTGCTACGACCTCCCACAAGCCTTTTAGACACTGAAGCGAGCACGTACTCCGTGTGTACTCGGAGGATATTTGGTGACTTCGGGCATCGAACCCAAGCCTTCCGGTCTGACTTCCGATGCTCTAACCACTAGACTACCCACGGCCATATGTGCGTTCGTACATGTAAGTACCAAAACTCATAGTAATATGCAGATAATCCAGATGCAGAGTATACATAAAATTATACTCGGAGATTAAGAATATATAAATGGGCCGTACATTCATTGTGAGATTTTGTAAAAGGATTCAGGTGAAACATGTTCTGACGTAATTATGGCCTTACGGTAATTAATAGTCTTCAGACGAGGATGCATAGAATCCCATTACCGAAATCTTTGAAGAATTTAATATTCCTCGATTAACTGCAACACCAAAAATGTATGATTTTAAATATTACTTCCCACCATAGTATTCGTCATTTGACAATGGTTCAAAATTTGAGGTACTTTGCCAATAGCCCTCGTGTTGTTTTAGAATGCTATGTAAACTAAAATCAAATCAAACACGCCCCTACCAATGCAAAGGCTCCCACTTCTACTGACTGACTGAGTCCAGCGACTTCCGCTGAAAAAAGTGAATGTTATCTAACGAGTGACATTGAGTCAAACGATAGCAACAGTCAATACGGATAGCTCAACATACATGTCCAGGATAAGAGTACAGCAAATTTTGATAGGCTATGGCAGCGTTTCTCAAACTGTTGGGTGAACCCCTTAAAGGGGTGTGATAACTTTACGTGGAGAGACGCGAGTGTATGGAAAAGTCGAAAATAAAAGATTTATATATATATATATATATATATTTATTATTTACTGAAAAGAATCAAAAATCATTTTGTCTTAGTAAAGAATAAAATACACATTTTACACTGATATAATACACTTATAACTATACCAGTACTGCACAATTATGTATTTAATAATTAATTTAACAATACTAAGTTAAGAAAAGGTTTAATAATTAACAGACCCCAATTATGCACAAATTTAATACTTATCTTGATAATTTATACAGTTCATAATTAAAATAGTATTGTAGCTTTACATAAAAGTACATTATTATTGAGTTTAATACATTGTGTTATTGTATGGAGGATGGGGGTGCGATGAAAATTATGATTGAAAATTAGATTGCATTTCTTAAAAGTTTGAGAAGCACTGGACTATGGCAGCAGAAGACCAACAAGTTCTTTTAACCGCATGTTACCTACATTGTCTTTTTTCTGCGCTCATGAACATATTGGTTGACCCCAGATATGTATAGAAAAACGTTACTTGATCGAGAGCTAATACTAGGTTTTGTGTGTCTCTATCTCTATGAAACTGAGCATCCTGGATGTAAATAAGGTGCTATACAAAATAGTGTGGGCTGTTTTCTCGCATGGCATGGGGCGACTTAAAACAGTCTTTAAATGGAACTTATTATGTTCGACAATGGGCAGATCATTTGCAGTTACATGGTGTACCGAAATAAAGTTGTAATTATCCAAGAAAATTCTCCTTGTCACCCAGCTGGAGGATCCAAACGAATTTCATCAAACTAAACAATGCCAGAGAATGGTTTGACTATTTTGATCAGGGGTACTCAATATTTTTTTTCCGCCGGGCCACATACATTGGACAACTATTTCACAAGGGCCGTGAGGATTAGAGTAGGTAGACGTTATAAGATTCCGCATTAAAATGCGGAAATTTGATCATATTTATAAACATAATTCGGGATTTTATTTTAAAACTATATTAAACTCTATCAAACTCAACTCACAAAAAAAATAGGTTTAAGCATTTTTCATTCAGTTATGGGGTAATTTGGATTTCCTTTCGTCAATGATCCCAAACCTCTTGTTAGTACCACAAAAGATCCGCCGTGTAGGGGAGCGATGCAAGTTAAATCTGT
>BMAO01005445.1:0-115357 GCA_019973975.1 Trichonephila clavata
TATATATATATATATATATATATACAAAATTTCATCTCGAATTATTGTATTCTTCATATAAATATCTTTAATTGCAGCCCTGTACTAAATCGACGGTTAAAAAATTAAAAACAAGCCATACAAGTTCCTGGCCATATCAAGCTGAATGGTTTGATAAATATGAAGGAATTGAAATAAATAAAATGGTTATACTTATAATTTGTAATGAAAAAGTGACTGCACGTACATATAATGTAAAAAGACATTTTGAAACGTTGCATTCTAATCTCGGCATGTCGACAGATGAAGAAAGAAAAACATATTTTTCCAAAAGAAAAAAAAAGAGAGAATTTTTCTCAAAGCAGTGTTTAAAAAAAAACTTTTTGGGTTCCAAAAAATAACATTACAGCTGCTAGTTTCCAAGTTGCCCATTGCATTGCTCGCAACAGGAAACCTCTTTCAGAAGAAGAATTTGTAAAAAAAAAAGCGTTTTTAGAAAGTAGTTCTACATTGTTTGCTGATTTTAAAGAAAAATGCTTGATTATAAAGCGTATAAATGAGTTTCCTATAAGTCGCAATATAATTAATAATAGAATTGGAAAAAAATATTTTTTCGCGTAAATACATAGTGCCTTAAATTCTGCAGAAATGTATTCAATTGCATTAGATGAGATTAATAATATGAATGGTTATGCTCAATTTGCAGTTTTTGGTCTGTATAAGTTTGGAAATATAATGAAAGAAGAGTTAATGAAGTAATAACGTTGAAAGGAAAGTGTACCAGTCTTGATACTTTTTCAGAATTTGATATTGCATTTAAAGAAATGGATGCTGACTTTCAGAGAATAGTTTCTGTAACAACAGACGGTGCACCTGGTATGATAGGAGAAAACATTGGATTATTTCAGCATCTTAAGCAAAATATCTCACATTTCCTCATTGAATTTCATTGTATAATACACCAGCAAGTTTTATTTGCGAAGTATGGTTTAAAAACATTTTCCATTGTACTGTCACTTATAAAAATAACCAACTTTATAAACTCAGGAGTTATTTATAAAAGGCAATTTGTTCAATTCTTAGAGAAATTGAATGCCAATATTCAGGGATTTTGACATACAACAACGTGCAATGGCTTAGTTAAGTCCTTCATCGCTTTGTAACGTTATTAGAAGAAATTAAGATATAAATGGAGGACAAAATAATACGAACACCTGTGAAATAATGGAAAATCTTTATTAATAGGGGTTGGACCACCCTTTGACTGAAGTACATATTTAATGCGACGTGAGATAGATACATAAAGATCATGGACAGTATTTAAAGGAATATTAAGCCATTCCTCCTGCGGAACGGTCTCTAACTCCGAAAGGCTGGGTAGAGGTAGAAATGGAGAGCGAAGTTTGGACTCTAAATGTTCAATAATATTCAAGTCCGGAGACTAAGGAAGCCTGGCAAGATATTCAACTTCGTCGTTCTCTACGCTTGAACACACCTAGCAGTGTGGATAGGTGCGTTGTCATTTTGAAAAAGTGGTCAAGGAATACAGTCTGTACAAAAGGATGGACATGACTCCCTATAATGCTTAGAGAGTGATTGTATTTGATTCTCCCATGCAGAATAATAAGTAGGCCAAGATATCGCACTTACACCATAATGGAACCACTCCCATGCTTCACAGTCGGCAAGAGGCATTCAGGATTAAACGCTTTTCTGGGCATTCTCCAGACATAAACGCACCCGGTCGTCTAAAATAGGGTGAATGACGATTCATCTGACCATATTACCTGTTGCCACTGCTATGGGGTCCAACCTTTGTGATCTCTGCACCTTTGACGTCACTTGAAACCATTCGTTGCTGTCTCCAAGGGCTTACGAATTGCCCCTCTGCCATAAATGTTCACAACATGAAGTTCCTTTTGACAGTCTTTATTGAAACGGGGTCCTGGAGATGATTATTCATTTCGAATGATAACGATTGCTTGTGTTTTCGGGCTACTATGCGCTTCAAGACCCATCTGTCCCTATCAGCAAGCTTTGATTTTCGGCCACTGTTGTGCTTTGAAGACGTCGTTTAACCCTCTTTCGTGCACGCTGTCATAACGGCTAATACCGTACTCTTTGTAAACCCCAAAAGGTTTGCTGCTTCCGTAACCGATGCTCCACTAAAACGCGCTTCAACAATCCTTCCTCTTTGGAACTCTGACGTGTCTGACATTTCAAATGATCACAGACAGCTCGATAAACGCATGCAACACAGGTAACTGCTGTTGATATGCTGATACCTTCCTCTTCACGCCCATTAGGTGGCAGACTTCTATTGCAAGTGGTGTGGCTGTACTGCAGGTGGGAAATACGTCATACTTTTTCCCAGGTGTTCATGTTATTTTGTCCTCCATCTGTATTTTTAATTGAAAAAGACAATAGTATCGATGAATTATCCAATAAACATTAATCAACTGATTAAATGTTTCTATGAGACATCAGTCAGAATTTTAATGAACTGAATAAAAAACATGGATTAATTGTTTTAACAATGTTTCAAAATATTAAAACATTTATGACGAAACTTGACATCTTTACTAAGGATTTGGAAATTAAAACCATGAAATATTTTCCTCAATTATAAAAATATTTTCAAACAACAATAACTTTTGAAACATCTGTTAACATTTAAGAAAATGCAGTTAAAAAATATGTAATGAATATGCTGGAAATAAAACAAAAATTTAAAGAGAGATTCAATCAATTTAAAAGTTTGGAAAATACACATTTAACTTTATTTTATATCCATACAAAATAGAAGATGAAACAATGGAGTTAACCAAATTTATGTTGCTAGGTATCGATAATTTAGAAATGGAGTTAGTTGAACTTCGAAGCAGCGTAGTATGGAAAACAAAATTCTGAAGATTTGCTAAACAAGATTTAATTTATGAATTAAAAGGAAAATTGCGTGAAAATCTTGCAGAAAATATTGATTCCACATTAAAAATTGAAAATATTATATCATGTGTATGGGATTTTTTATAAAACAATTTTATATCAATGAAAAAACTAGTTACCTTTAGTCAGTATTCTTCTATGACTGTGAGGGACATTGCTACAGTAGTTGGAGTTGGAAAATCCAGTGTTTCTGGGATTATCAATCAGAAAAAGAATTTTGGTACAGTGCCTCCCAAATGAAAGAATAAATGTGGACGCAAGCGCGACACCACGCCTTGAACAGTTAAGTTTCTTGCAGGAAATAGTACAATGCATCCTTACAAAACATGTAAAGATCTTCAGAGACTGGTGTGAGCGTTGATTAATCAACAGTTTAACGAAGTCTTATTAAAGCTGGGAGATTTGCAAGAAAACCAATCGATAAACAGTTTTTAACACCTGCAATGAAGAAAAAAACTTTTGGATTGGGCCAGGAAATATCAATCCCGGCCTGTACAAGATTAGAAGAAGGTTGTATTCAGCGACGAAACGCATTTTTTTTTGTTCAAGGGTTTAGACCAAGGTTTGTCAGGTGAAGTGGTGGAGAACATCTTATTCAAACAGTAAAGCACCCTCATAAATAGATGTTTTGGGGTTATTTTATTTCTGGAGGACCTGGCAGCTTAGTATCAGCTGAAGGAATGATGAACTCTAAACAATACATTTTTATAATAGAAATTAAAATTGTGCATATATGATGCAAACGTTCGCTGGTGGTGTTGGTATCTCTCTCTCTCTCTTTCAGCAAGATCTTGCTCCATCCATACTTCTCTGCTAACACAACGAATTTTTTTTTCAAAAACAGAAAATAATGAATTTGTAATTGCCTGGTAATTCTCATGTAAATGCCTTTGAAAATGTGTGGATCATTGTAAAGTGACGTGTGAGAGTAAAATGGACTGCCCAACAAACCAAACAACGATTGCGAATGTTATAAAAGTTTGGCTTCGTGATAACGAGATGAAAACTTTATGCTCTAATTTAGTGGAATCTATGCCAAACCGTGTACAGGATGTCATTCAAGCTAGAGGAGGACATATTTTGTATCAGATTGCTATACCATTCATGTAAGTGGAACTATACTAATTAAACAACATTTGTAAAAAATTTGTTTTGTCTCAATTAATTCGCACAGTACTGTACTGAAAAAAAAAACTAACGCAAACCGTGCTTCCAAATTTAACTTTTTTAAAGAATACTTTAAAATAATATTTTCCCCAAAAATAATTGTAATTTTGATGCAAAGAACCAACAAATGTATTAATAAATTGATAAATATCTATGGTGATGATTGAGATACATATTATGTATGGATTGTACAATACGCATAAAGTATTATAACATCAAATAGAATAACGTCGTTAATTGGCTCGATCTACTACCATTAAAGGAATACCATTCCTACGCTTATTAAAAAGCACTAATTTTGTTAGCACAAGCTTGAAAATTACTCTTCTTTTATAGTTTGTACTTTTCTCGCACATGTTCAAGCACAATAACCTGATTGAAGATAATATTATTTTAATTGGTTAATTCTTTTGTATTATTATTCTCTTATTCTGTTGTGAAAAATGATTAAAATTGGGAACTTACTTTCTTCGAAAGTGAACGCAGTGAAGTATTACCAAAAATAGGGTCTAATACGTAAGTACCCGAAAGACTATGGAGCTTAGAAGAATAAGAAAAGTAACGGAACTGCAAGACAACATATAGATTTGTACTTATTCGTATTCTTAGGGTGGCGTCTACGTAAGTAAAATTCTTTTGCCACGATTTTGAATGCAACTACTGTGTTTTAATCATCTAATTATAGTAATAAAATATTTCGTTTATTTCAAGTGCACGCGTTTTTTTTAAGTGCAATATTTAATTCTCCTAAATCTACGCTAATTTATTTGTATTCTGCTATAGTCTTAAGAGTGATTAAAATCGCTTCAAACAGGCAATGTAAATTTTATTTATGATGGTCGCTTTGCTCCTCGTGAAAGATGAAGAATAAAAAAATATTACTGAAACTTGAGGAAACAACTGAAAACTGTAGAATTACAACCATTTAAAACGATTTAAAAAGGGGAATAAGAAGGTATTCCCTTTATTTTCCAAGTAAAACAGCGCAGAAAAGTGAAGAGGGAAATTGAATATGAAGAATTTCAAATGATTGTAAAAAAAGAAATTAAAATAAGCGAAATAAGTAAAAAATTAAAAATAAATAAATAAATCATTTGAGGCGGAAAGAAGAATTAAATACTAAAAAAGCAACTTCATTATGGGAAGGGAAAAAAACTACGAAATCATTTATTAAAAATAAAACTGTAGAAATTAGCTATTTACTACCATTAAAAAAAGAATTCTGCCTGACAGAGTTGGAATTCACAAAGCAATTTATTACTTTTTTGAGAAAAAGTTGTTGAGTCTTTACCAGATTTGTCACATTTCCCACCGGGTGAAATCAGTAAAATCTTAACTAAGGTACGAAATAAGAAATTCAATCTCTGGAAAAAAAATGAAATTGGCCAAAAGAGCGAAGTCTAGATTTTGGTATATTAATTATTTCAAGTATGCCGTGGGACCTTAAAAACTTGAAGAATTGAAATGACTTCTGATTGTACGGACTTAAATAATTTGTTCCTATTTGATTAGATAAATTTACTGGCATATACAATAGCTCAATTACTTTTATTTGAAAATAGTTAATGAAATAATAAAATATATCACTACTGAGATACATCAAAAGCTTTTTTCATTTAAAACTGTCTAAAAATAACCAAAAACAAATTCAAATTCAGTAATACTGTACGATAGCGAATCGATTATATCATTAAAGCCTTTCTGAGTTAAAACGGTAGAATCTGAAGTGTTCATTATATTAATATAGCTGTACCTTGTCTTAGGAAACCGTTGTCGCTTAGGAAACTCACGTTTTAATTGTGTCCATTTACCTTTACCCCGTCTTTGGAGACCATCCTCGTTTATGATGTTGACTCAAAGCTTTACCGTTTCTTTGAAAACCGTTCTCATTTAGGAGGCAGACTCAAAGCTTTGCCTTGTCCTTGAAGACCGTCTTCATTTAGGATGCTGACTCATATCATTACCCTGTCTTTGGAGAGCGCCCTCATTTAGGAGGCTGACTCATAGCATTACTCTTTTTTGGAAACTATCCTCGCTTGTGAAGCTTACTTTCACATTGTATCCGTATACCTTTACCTTGTCTTTGGACACCATCATTCACGACGGATACTGACGCACAGCTTTACCCTGTCTCAGTAAACTGTCCTTGCTCAGGATATACTGGTACATAGCTTTTTTTTTTTGTCTACGGACACCGTTTTCATTTAGAAAGCTGACGTATTTATTGTGTCTGCAAAGCATTACTCTGCTTTCGCCCACCGTTTTCACTTAAGAAGCGGACTTTTTTATTGCATTAAAATCACTTTACTTTGTCATCGGATATCATTTGCGAATTAATTCCTTAATTATTTTTTGATCATTTTATTAATAAAAATAGGCTCATATTATCTTTCAGTAAATAAATTGTTGGGATTCACGGCTTTAACCACGTTTGATAGAAGAGATATTGGCTTTAAGTCTTATAACTATCCATTTTTTAAAATTTTAAATCACTTTCAAATCATAATTTGCCCCAATTATTAATTCTTTATTTTCAACAAATATATATCTCTCAAAAATATTATCGTTAAGAAA
The DNA here is from genome assembly GCA_019973975.1 of Trichonephila clavata. NCBI lineage: Eukaryota > Metazoa > Arthropoda > Arachnida > Araneae > Nephilidae > Trichonephila > Trichonephila clavata. The sequence continues at coordinate 6,667 of BMAO01005445.1, forward strand.
TGTCTGGAGTAAAATTGCAACAGTAAATTTTTTCCCTTCAATTATAAAAGCATCGTAAGTATTTCTAAAAACAGACATGTCATTAGTCCCAGTAAAAATGTCTTCATTTTTGACTCTTCCAAATAATTTGATAGAATATGGAATGTAACTGCATACAACTTTAACAGAGCTAGACTTTGTCATTTTATCAAAAAAATGCAGGTATATATATATATATATATATATCTGTGTCAGAAAATATGCAAGGGAAGGTGGCAATTGGAGTCCGAATAATATTATTAACGATATATATATATATATATATATATATCGTTAATAATATTATTCGGACTATATATATATATGTACAAATTAATAATATTTCACAATATATATAGTAAGTAATTTTCGTTACTCCTTGTTCATTCAAACACTCATTGCCATTTGCACCAAAAACTTAAGAACTTTTAACCCTACTAAATAATTTTAAATCGTCAAACCTCGCTTATTTTTACTTGTTACGGCAATTGAATTTCAAAGATGTTTAGTTTTAAAAATACTCAGTTAAAATTTTTTTAACTTAACTCTGATCCAAATGAACATTAGTGACCCTCGAGCGAGTTCTAAAAAAAAAAAAAAAAAATTGACCCACGTCTCAAAAACGTTCGCCGTCCCTGGAATAGGGTTTGCAATCCCTTGTCATATTTTCAATCCCGGGATTACATTATCCAAATCCTGGGATTAGGATTAGACAATTTTTTTTTAAAATACTTACATATTAGCGTAGTTAAAATTGCATTTAAAACTGAAAATATGATTAAAATTTAATTTAATATTATTTTAATGAAACAAATAAAAAAAAAATTATCATAAAAAAACAAATAAAAATAGTACATAATTAAGTTTAAAAAAAAAGCATTTTTTCATTTCTTGTGTTTCTGTAAATATGCTTATAAAAACACAGCTCTTCCAGCATTTCATCGTTTTGAAACGGCTTCTTATTTTTTTTACAAATTGTCCTGCCGAAGAAAATGCACGTTCAGATACTTTACTAGTAGGTATTATCGTCATTAAATAGGAGTATGTTCTTTTAAGGTAGTCACCACGTTTTCCTCCATTTTCAAAAAAGAGATATTTCTTTTTGAATTTTTGATAACAGTGTCTCAAATCTAATAGACTGCATTGGTGCATATACCTCTTTGATAACTTTATTTAGTTCTCCTGCTACACTTAATGGTTTTTGTACACATAAATTGATCCAGTTATTGAATCAGAATGTGAATCAATTTCAAGTGTTACCTCATTTGAAACTGAAGATCCTGTTGCATGAGCTGTTAGTAATGCAATGGGATTTGAAGTGTCTCGAGTCTTCCAAGCAGGTCCGCTATTAATTAACGGCATTTAATTGAAGAAGGAACTGTGACAAAATCTATTCTTGAGATGTTCCTTATATTATTATGTAAACATTACAGCGAACCACTTAGATATTTGCGACGTTCTCCCACACGAGAAATGAGAGCAGTACATATATATATTTATATATTTTTTACCTATAGCACATATAATTGCACACAAAAAAATTCTACGTACATATTTCATAAACAAAATATAAATTTTTAAATATAAATCAAACAAAAATTAAATCCTGGAATTAGTTATTTTAATCCCGGGATTGAAAAAAACACCGGGGTTTCGGAATTCCAGGACCCTGGGGCTGAAAACCGTACTAGATATCTTCCAAAAATTCTAATTGCCTCTGTCCAAGTTAGCTGACACAGGACATCCTGAGGGTGAGAGAAATGTCCGTTTTCTGACCCCACTCGCAATGGGCAGAAAGTTACAGAAGAAAATAAGAAAAAACATAACAGATTTCACGGTTTAACATACACACCCGCTACGAACCCTTCAAGGTTCAACATGTAAGAAAACTGACATTAAACATATACAGTACAAAAAAATAAATAAATAAGATACATTAAATGTAATACCAGATCCACAATACTTTGAAAAAAAATTGTAAAATAAATTCAGACAAAAACTAAATCCCGGGATTTGAAAAAACCACCGGGATCCAGGGGCTGCAAAACCCTATGTTAGAATTAATGAAAAGCAATTTTGTTATTTTATATGAACAACTTTCATGCAAAATATTGTTGTCGTGTGCTATTTTAAATTAGGAATTATGTATTTTGATTATTATACTAAAAATATCCCCTTCCCCCTTTTTTTAAACAAAATTTAGTGGAAAATATTGATTTTTAAGATTTACATGTATAAGCAATTCAAAAGTATTAAATATTTTGAAACAACATTTAGCATCCCTGCATGGAAAAATCTTTGTATCCTTACTCTGAAACATTAAATCTTTTTCAAAATTTTCTATATATAACACTCCTTTCTTTAATGGATCACAGCCCTGGTTGTGCCCTAGTCTTTTCCAGGCATCTCTACCTTTGGCAATTGTTTTTCTTCTTCATAAGCTCAACACAGGGCCGTTTTTAACCACTCTGGCACCCTAGTCACTTCAAATTGTTACGCCCCCCCCCCAACCACTATTTCCAGAGCGCCACTTTCTTCAGATCTTAACTTGCCAGCTTTGGTTCAAGAGAGATTTTCCCTTAACTATCTTATTCCTTTTCCTTTCTTTGTTTTTGCTTTTTGCACAGTCTTTTCATTATCCACCAACTATGAACCCAGTGTCCCGGGCTGGCAACCGGCAGCATAAGGAAAAAATAGTGCAGTGGTTCGGATACTCTTGTTCATTTCTTACTTTACGGCATCACGGATCAACCACCCTTTTATGAATTAATACAGTAAATTAATGAAATCGTTTGCAATTATGGTATACAGCATATATTATAGTATGAACTGCTATCAACTTGTGTTATCATCGCTTATCGCTTTACTATCTATTACTTTTAATATCCCAATCCTTTGTTGAGAGAGTCACCGTCATTATACTTGTATAATAAAGGTTTTCTTCGAGTTTTGATCATTGCAAAATCATTAATGACATCATTATAATCAATTTACATTGTAATATCCTTTTGGAGTGCATATTTATTTTCCACAGTAGATGTTTTCCATAGTTCTGCGCACACACAAACACAACGCATAGATGATTCGCTAGTGGGTGGTTCGTTCACTGTGATTATTATTTTTTTTCTCTCTTTTTTTCACCCTCCATTTTTTTAGCGCCCTAGGCACGTGCCTAAGCGGAAAAGGGGCCCTGGCTCAAAAGTCTTTTGCAAGCCAAGGCTGACTCGCTCGCTCCAGTCGACTCTGTCAATCACAATGGCTTTCCAACGGTTAATTCCCATTAGTTTGAGGTCCTTTTCAACATCGTCTAACCATCGTGTAGGTGGTCGTTCTCTACGTCTGATTTCTTTAATTTTCCTAAAAATTATTTTTTTGGTAGGAAAAGCATCGGCATGTCTGTACAGATAGCCCAGCAATCTAATACATGATGCTTTTGTAGTTTTCACGTCAGTTCCGCCATATATATTACTATATTTCCTGTTAATTTCATGATTATAAAGAATTCTCAATTCATTGTTTTCTTGAATAGGTCCGAAGATTTTCTTTAAGATTCTTCTTTCAAAAATGAGCAACTTCTTTTCGTCAGCTTTATTGAGGGTCCAACATTCACTTCCATACAGAGCAATAGGCCTGTTTAAAGTTTTATATATGCTCAACTTGGTGTTTATAGAAATAAACTTAGACTTGATTTCCAGTTTTTAACGTTTAAAATATTAAGATCTTTTTCGATACAATCAATTCATCTTGGGGGGGGGGGGGTCTGCCCCGAGGCCTATTTCTTATGGGCCTTTCCAGGAAGATTTTCTTGCAGCAACGATCTTTTTTTCATTCTAGCCAGATGACCAGTCCTTTTAAATCTCTGTAACTTGACGAATTTTACAATAGGTTGCTTATAAATTTTATAGTATCTAAATTAGATCTTCCCCATGAGTAACACTTTTTAAGAGCAAAAAAAAAACCACATTTTAATCACAAATTTAAATAACAGTACTCTAAAAGAAAGAAATCAAATGGTTAACAAAATGGAAAAATTGTACTTTATGTAATGAGGCTTGATAAATATAATATACCGGGGGGGGGGCGAGGCGAACCTTTGTGGATCAACGTGCCATTTTTTCTAAAGAAATGTTTAATGAGGTATAGAGGCGCCGTCGAATAATTTTGACTTGTGATGTTATTAGGAAAATAATAAAACTAAATACTGACAATACAAACTCTATTTACTACGAAAAAATACCTTTTGCTCTGTATATAGTTATAAATGTTTTAATTATACGCATGATTCAAATTAAAGTAACATTAGTGTGACTGTTGTTGCAGATTGTATGGCAAATAACTTATATTAGGATTGTAGATGTTACTTTTTGTATAGAATACATGCTGCACATTGGAGTCATCAGCCAAGTGGTTTCTAAGCAATTAATTATTTTTGCTGTGGTTCACTTTTTTTTGACAAGAGGATTTGTGATTTGTTTCAAAATGCTGTTTTACAGACGATCTTCTGCATACCACTATTCCAGAACATAAAACCCACACCGCCGCTTTGTTGCCTTTATTAATAATGCCATGTTTCTCTCGGTCCATCAAATTTAAAATTATCTGTTACACTTACTATCCTGCACTTTTTGCTGAACTAGCCATGTTAAATATCGTAGATATAACACAGATAAACTTAAAATACAGTTGTGGCAATGGAATTGACTATGCTATGAGTAGACAAACTTTACATCATAAGCAATTGTAATCTACGACGTAACTAGGGCAAGACCAGAGGCGGATTAAAGTAGTTGGAGGCCCTTGGCGGTAAAAGGTTTGAGGCCCATGGGCTTAAGAGTCGAAAAACTAAAATAGTGAAAAAAGCCGCTTGCTTTAAATTCTCAAAATAAAATGTACTACTTTTGTCGTAGCCTTTCGCTACCCCTAAGATTATCAACTCCCCTTCGGTATTACCTGAATCCGAACGTGTTGAATGAATAATAAATTCAGTACTCATTTTAACAAATCAATCTTATTTATTGATTTTTCTTAATTAAGAGATTACACAAATACTATTCAATTTTTAGAACAATAAAACACAGTGGAGAATGAGAAGGGTTCAATAATCATGAACGACGGAATCCTATCTGAATCTACGAAAGATCGACGCGTACAATTACAACTACACACTTATACTTAATTGGAATCAATAACTAACCTGATTTCTTATGTTATGGCAGGTTCGTCTAGTTGCTTCTTTAAGATCTTGATTGGGTCAACTTGAAGTAGGATTCCTTTAATAGGCGACTTATTTCTCAGCTATTCTCGCAGTTCTTTTATGAATTAATTTTATCCACAACGGTACGATGGACTCTACTCACAACATCTACGTTTACGTTTGAAAACACTGTCTCATTTCATTTCATTCTCTCCTTTCTAACTCGCTAAACCCGAACTTATATAAAATATCTCATTTGCATAAATCACGCTTTGGCTCCCGGTGGAGATTGGGTGAAATAAATAAAATATTAAAGAATATGAGGAGGTTAGTGAAACGCGTAAGAACCCGTCACACTTTAATAAAACTCATCGGCTAAAGAAAATCATAACTGTATGTAAGAAAAATTAAAAACCTTACTTAAGAGCTTACAGTTTTGCTATGCAGTTTGATTTCTTTTTGTCAAATTCATCAATTATTTTTACCATATCTATTTTGTGTCCAAAACCTTTTATTCTGTATATAATATGGTCACGTTGTTTCAATTTGTCTCTTCTCCCATAGTACTTCTTAAATTATTTTTATCACGTTTTAAAACTAAAAAAGATCTTTCACCTGAGGCATTCGATATCGGTATTGTTGAAAATATTTTCAAAAGTTTTTCTACATTAGTATTTCTCTTGGATCTCGATAAATTTCTAATGGGGGTTTCATTGTATCTTTGTTTTCTTTTCAAGCTGTTCATTTCTTGTTCAAAGATGGCGTGGTTGGTTTGTCGCTGGCCTTCTGCACTCATCAAGCGTGGGGCCCCTGGCGGCCGCCAGGTCCGACACCCGCTTAATCCGCCACTGGGCAAGACAGTAGCAAACGAGTGTGCTCCCCGCCGCCCCGCGATCGATCACTCGCGTTTGTTCGTAATACTTCATAGTGAACTGCTACTTTGAAAAAAAAAATGCAAACCATTTTGATCATTGGCGGGCCAAAAATATTGTGTCGTGTGCCATCAGTGGCACGCGTGCCATCCCTGTACTATACTATATCTAGTTTAATGGGTCAGATCAGTGGTGATTTTTGCTCATTTTGGGCCATGGGGGCAGAAGATCTATGGGCCCCTTGGCACTGGCGGATTGAAATTTATTACCAGAAAACCTGGTTAAGTCCAGCTTATGTCTTTATCACGACAGGTCGACATTCATCTTCATTGAAATCATTCATGGTCTTCATGTGCGATGGTGACCCAACAATGGAGAATATTCACAGGAGCTTTCTTTCTAAAGATCACTGAGACTAAAATCGTCTGGATGTCGGAGAAAGAAAAGGTGTGGCGACAACAAAGCAGTTTTCCGAGTCGGCTCACATCTGTTATCCCCTAGGCAGGTAAAAAGAATACCCGGTCTTTTTCGGACAATACAATGCCCATTCTGAATATCTTGGGTCAATACTTGTCAATCTTGACAAGTAGTGTCAGGGAGTGCTCTTTTAATGAGCCACCGTTACACCAATTTTATAAATTAGTTTCAATTTCGGGAAAAATGCTTTGAAGAATACGAATACCTTCGAGTAAAAAGAAAAGTTTTACTTTCATTGTATGTATACTTGTAAAGATTTACTGAGTGTGTTGCACATTTCCTATTTCTCAAAATTATAGAAGTGTTTTGTAATTGTAATACACCTTTTTAACAAATTAAATGAATATGATAATACAATGCTCGATAATGAAAAGTTTTGCGAAATGCACTAAAGTGTATCAGAAGTATAATGAACGCAACCGTAATATAGTTTTATAGAATAGTAGAAATATATACTGGAATGTTAAAAAAGAAATTAAAAGGCTTTTTTCCCAAACGGCGATTATTCTCGAGTCAAATTTTTTGGGACGGATAATGCCCCGGAAAAAAAAAAGAAGAAACAAGTAACATAAAAAAAAATTTAAAGTCAATTTTTACTTAGATCAACAAAAAAAAATTATTTTAGTTACTTTTTATTAAATAGTTACAATTAACATAAATATGTAAATACATACGACAGATTCACGTCATTAAGTGGCAATAAATTTTATTAATTATCTTTAAAGTATCGTATTGTCGTCCAAAACAATCGTGTACAAAAAATTTCAGTTCAACTGAATGCTTTGAAACGCGAGAAAAAGAAATCTAAAAGACTTTTTTCTTTTTTTACAAAACTTTAAAATTTTGACCAAAGTCGCTAAAAATGAAGCCAACGTGGCTATATCTGTAATTCTTCAACTAATTAATTTCAATCAATTAATTATAATTAAATTATCGTATTGTTACCTAAAACAATAGTGTACAGAAAACTTCAGCTCAAATGAGTGCTTTAAAATTTTTAAAAAAAATAACCTTTTTAAGTTTGACACAAGTCACCAAAATGGTCGCTAAGTCGCCAGAAATGATGCCAACGTGGCAGTATTTGTAATTCTTTGAACAATTAATTTTAATCAATTTTTATTAATTATAATTAAATTACTGTATTATCATCCAAAATAATAATTTATTTAAAATTTCAGCTCAATTGAGTGTCTTAAAATACATTGTATTAACGATTGAAAATTTGAACAAGATAAATATATAGAGTGTGAACTAATAATAGGAATTGAAAAAAAAAATGTTTGACTATCAAATCTATCTTACAGGCTGTTAGAAACTTTAAATACAGAATCGTATGTCTGAGGACTTTTTTTCAGCAGCAGCGTGGGGCTGCTATCGTCTAGTGCAGGGGTGGCCAATCCGCGGCACGCGTGCCACAGTGTGGCACGATGGAGTTGTAACAGTGGCACGAGAAGACTTGCTGAAAAATTAAAAATATTTTGAAAAGATAATAAATAATTTTTTTTTTTACCCATTTTATTGAAACGGGGTTGTCACAGAAAAAAAAAAACTCAAAATTTGTTTGTGAATAAATGTCTTCTGTTGAGCACAATAAAATAAATATCACTCAAAACTAGCTGATATGCACCTATAATAACCTAATTTTGTTAGCATCTGCATCAGCTAATCCTAATATAGATGACTTGGTAAAAAAAAAGTTGTAATTCAAAAGTCACATGAAGTACTGAGTGCTTAATAATTATTTTGAATTAAATGATTTTAGTTATTCATTTTTATTTTATACCTAACCTAACTGATTGAACTTGTAAAAAGTTTATTAACAATAAAACATAAGTTTGTACTTTTGTCTTGTTTGTTATATTATTCTTAAATCTCACTGCTTAGACTTGCACTAAAAAATGTGCTATTTTCGGAAATTCTAATAATAAGCTTATAAGTAACATCTCTTCAGTTTTCCATATTTGTTTGCTGGAAAAGTTGGAAGTGGCACGCAGGATTATTTTTTATCAAAGTGTGGCATGCTTCCCAAAAAGGTTGGCCACCCCTGCTCTAGTGGTTATGGTCGCGAATTCGGAGCCGGCGTGTCGCAGGTTCGAGTCCAGGTGCCACTGAAGACCCACTATGTAAAGGGGACTGATGCACGTTAAATCTGCCAAGATTGAATGTCCTCTCGATGTGGTAAGGTAGTTTTGAGACTAATGTGCCCCAGCTCAGCTTTCTTCCTTGTCACAAGACCGAGGTTTAAAATTACGAGGTCCGTCACCAATAGCCTTCGTGTTGCTTTATAGAACGATGTTAATTTAACTCTCACTCAGCAGTAGCATTCAAAGACCTCTTTTGAGAGGTGAATTTTAAAAAAACAAGTGTGTGTGTGTGGGGGGGCTGTAATCGGCTTTAGGATTTGGTAATTTGGTATTTTTTTTATGGTATTGCGAATCATGAGCTCTATTTAAATATTTTACAGAGCAATTTTAAATTACCCGCCCACAAAATTTGGATATTAGAGGCGACTTCATTTTTAATAGGATTATGACGCCAAGCGAGAACTGAAACTATACAAATGTTTAAGTTCTAGAAGAAATGGGATTAAAATATCATTTGCATAATTATTAACCAATAGAAAAATTTTATGAACCAGAATAATAATATAATAATAATATACATAACAACTAATAAATAACAAATTTAAAAAAGTAAAATAACAGAAAAATAAATAAAAACTACAGAACTATTCAAATAAAATAAAACATACTGGGTATGCTTCGATATGATTTCTCCTTCACATCTCAGAAATCGGCTAGGTTACCCCACTTGGCGAGTTAATCAGTCTCGTTACAAGTGCACAAAATAAATCGCCAACCAGTGCAATTAGCCTTTTTAATTTTAAGAACAATTTTTGTATCCCCCCCCCTTTTCCAAAAAGCAATTTTTATTAAAATTACCTTTTCTGGATAAAATTCTGGTTTAGTCCACCTTTTTGTTGACGGAGAAAAAAAGTATTTAATTGCTCTAACAGATTGTTTTAATGTATTTAATTTTGTGCTTCTATCCAATAGAATGATAGTTCAAGTTTAGAGATTCATGAAGATATATACACTCTAAATATGATACAACCTTTGTACTAATTTGATATCGGTACATTATTCGTTTTTGCTCTTGATTTTAAAAAAAAAAAAATTGCGCCAAATATATCTTTGGTGGCTAGTCTAATGTTATCGTATTGTAATGTTGTCCCAACTTGGCGAAATTTTACAACTGGTGGAAAATTTCGTAGTGCACCGAAATTACTTAGTTCTACAACCTTTTTCTTAAGTAAGAAAATGGTGAAAATGTCGAATTGGCCACCAGTCCGCCATATTTTGAAAAATCGTCAATTTAGCGCGAAATTGTGCCGATCTGACTTCTACCTCACAGATACAAAAATCAGGAGGGTTACCAGATTTGGCGCATTTTTCGATTTGGTGAGAGAACACTTGGTGGCCAATTCGATAATCCAACCGAAAAATAACAAGACTGATTTTACATAATAATCCAAACTATTTTTTTTTTTTGCTAACATTTAATTAAATCAATAAAATTTACAGATTGTTTGTTCAAATTACTACATTTTAGTATAAAGTACCAGAAAGACTCATGCTTCAGGACCTCTTTGATAATTTTTTCCCCGGTCGTTTTGCCTTTTTAAATAAAGATCTCTGTTTCTTGACACCTCTTCGTTTCGCTTTCTTGGAGGCCAGTTTCCTAGCAAATTTACTTTTGCGTAAAGCATATTTTCCATCTACCTTGACCAAGCGACCAATGTCCAAAAGCTTTTTCATAATAAGTTTCGTTTCAGGTTTGTTGGAAAGCCCGGTTTTCTTGGAATCTAAATACTTTCGAATATGGTGAATGGTTGCCCTGTTGCCTTTGACATTGGAAACAGCCGTTATAATCCATCTGCGAATATTAGTTTTTTCATAAGAAGGCTTCAAACTGTCAAGAAGCGATGTTTCCGCCATCTTTTTGCTCAAAGATTAGAAAAAGGATGAAATTTTCTTCGAATAGATAAATTTTAAAATGATTTGGACATTTATAAGAAAAGAGGTAATTTTTCGAAATGTAAGATGCCAGTGGTAATAGATATATCTGTTTGATTCCAGACCGTGATTTCGTGCACGAATTTAAAATCGCGTGCATATAATAGTGTGTGGCAGAGTGAGGATGTGTAAGTAAAAAATTAACTGTGTTTGTAAAACTTTTTATGAATCCACTCAAAGGCTTTTAACATTTAAAAAAATATCCATTGAAATGTTTTCATTAATTGATATATTTGATTCAATTAATGATATATAAGTGTTTTTTAAAGATTTTTTTTAAAAATGTAATTTTTATAGGCCCTGAACTAACTTTCAATTTAAAAGATGTTATATAGAATACTCATAATACTCATGACAAGTTTTTGTTTTCTAGGATGCATGCTTATGTACCGTCGACCAATCTCGTCAGATCAAAAGGCGTTGCCCAATGCCACGGCATGCAGCTAATAGTGGAAACCGTTTCCCCCCACATATTCCAACGTAATAATAATACCGACAACATTTTACAACATTTTTTTTGAATTGGTGTCTAAAGACGTCTTAAGGCATGGGCCTCACTCTTAGTGGGGGCCTCATTGCGTTCTTGACTTTGTCTTAATAGGACCATGATTCGGATAATTTTAAAGGTACAATATTATTCCCGTACATATTCTCTGAAAAACAGGAAATTTTAAACTGCATGTCAACTATCAAAAGTGGTAAGACTGCATTATTCTGTGATGATCGTTGTCCATGCCTAGGCTAATACCATAAACAATCATTCAACTCATTTAGTCGAAATGTGGTCATCGGTCGAGCCGGTTTGTGCCTAGGTTTCCGAGTTTGTGAGTCAGGCACATTTATTTGTATAAAAGTACCATTTGAACGAGTATTTGACAATGCATGCTATATGCTGTCTACTTTTAAAAATCGCAAGTAGGGCCTATTTTTGCAAAAGAGTCCAGAGCCTCAAAAATCTTAAGATTTCTCTGGGCCCAGGGCCTCAAAGAGTCTTAAGACGTTCCTGTTGGTGTCGTCTTTTGATTTTGTGAAATTGGTCAACATTATGGTACATATGTACCCTAGGGTGCATTTGGGTATGTAATGTTTTGGTGTACAAAAGTAATGAAAAAAGTTTTTATGTATCAAATCAACACTCCCTTGTCTTTAAGAAATGTGGATCAGACGCAATCAAACATTTAATAGAATCAAAATATAAAAAGAATTAGGTGTAACTTTCAATGATTGAAAAGTTCTCAGGGCAAAAATAAAATTTTTGTCAAAGTTAATACAAAAAAGGTACTTACGTATTATGCTAACAACCAATTTTGCTAAATGAAAAGACGCCGCCAATTCAAAGAATGTTACCAAATACTATCGTCTATTACACAGGTCTACGTCACCCCCACCCCTTCCTTTCGAAATTTGATTAGATAATTTTTGTTAATGGTTATGTTTCTTGGTGTGCTGAAATAAAAAATGAGGTCAATTTTTTCTTCATCATGTACAGTTTTTGTTCAATCTCGAGTAAACACAGTAGTTATGGTGATAAAAGAAAAACAGAATCGTTTGAAAGTTTTCATTTATTTTCAGCTCATTTATAATACCAAATACATAAATCTGTACATTTAAAACAACTTTTCAAAGTAAACAATAACGCATTGTTGTTTGTATAAAAGCATGTTTTTTCTCTTGGAAACTTCTTGTAATCCTCCGGGTATAGGATTTTTCCGATGATTCATTACATACACATTCAACATTCCCTGATACACATGTTCCATTTATATCTCGATGGAATCTGTCCTTTTATTTTTCATTAGTTTCCCAAATTTTCCGGGAAATAGTTTACATACGAGTGCAAAAAGTGAACCTTCAAGCTTATTTTGCAAACGTATTTGAAAAGCTTTCAATGGGAGTTCTACGACACTTTTGTCGTTATCCTTCAAGCTACCAAGAAACTTCTTAACAATCTCTCTGAAAGAATTCTTGGCTTCCTTCTTTTTTTCCTCCATAGTCTGAACAAAATGTGCTTCTGAGAAAAAATTTCTGATGTTTAGGCCTATAAAGATTCTTCCTTTTAGCTTTGCATGACTTAAATCAGGAAACTTTGTGTATAAGTATTTGAAATATCCACCTTCTTTATTGAAAAACTTCACAAATTCATTAGCAGCTCTATCTTTATATGTAAAGAAGGTGGCAAGATTTTGTCAGAAGGAACCATCTGATTTTTTGCATAATACCATTGAATATTACATGCACAAACAAAAAGTATCATGTTTTTTTTATCTCACTTCACATTTTTGGGATAGCAAATTTGAAAGATTGTTATTCTCTTTTGTACCACGAACGAAGTTTTTCTATGTAGTTGTCGCATACTTTGTAAGAAGCCCACTCTTTATCTTGATTTCCTATTCTCAAACCATAATATGCATAGCATACCTTTTAAAGAAATCGGTTATATTTCGTTGGTACTTCTTGATTGTAAACTCACCACAGATAAAGTAGAAGCAATATGGACTGATAACACAACAACAATTATAAATTTCATCAAAGGTGCACTTTTTTATATTTCCAATGGCCAGGGTTACAAAAACAATCCACTACATCACAAGGGGGTAGGAAGAAAAACAAAAACAGACAAAACAAATAAAGTATGAAATAAAAACGTGGCGAAAAAAGTCAAAGAATTTAATAAGTCCCTAGCTTGCCAATAAAGATCGCACAAAGAGGAACCCTTTAGTGCTGGGCAGCGGCGAATGTGGTCAGCATCCATGTCCTCTCAAATATCACAGAGCATGCAGAAAGGGGCCGGTGCACCATGAATTCGATGAAGATATTTGAGGAGACAGTCGTGTCCAGTAGCCCGACGAAACTCGGCAATTGCTTTACGTCTTGGCCACATGGGAAGATCTTTGAGATTATTCCACCAGATCTTACTGGAACTTCTCTCTGTGTATTGAATTGAAGTGAGATCATTCCTCTTTTTCTTAATAATACACTTGGCGCTGGTAAAGGGGACAGCTTTCCTTGTTTTCTGTTGAATGGAAGTTCCTTTTTTGTACTAGGTGGTCCATTAACTCATTACCAGTTACAGCACAATGTCCAGGGATCCACTTCAAAACAATTTGCTTAGAGTACCCAGACAGACTTTGCAGCAGTTTTTACAGTCAAGAATGTCAGAGGAGGAGGAGTAGAATTTGAGTTTACAGCAAAAATCGCCGCTTTTGAATCTCAGAAGATAACAGCCCTAGTAAAGTTTTTCAGATGATAATGTGACTGTGCAAGGGCTACTTGAAAGGCAGCAACCTCACCCTCAAAAGCGGTTGTGAACTTTCCAGTTGTTAAATAAAAGGAGAAAAGGTGGCAATACACCCCTGCTCTTGCGATGTCAGAGTCCTTCAAAAGGCTTCCATCAGTATAGATAGGCACCCAACCAGGTTCAGAATACGTGGTGTCTACCATTTCCAGGGCAAGTGACCTTAAATTTGAAGTATTTTGCTCTTATTTTCCTCTCTTCCGTGTCCCCGGAGAGACATTGTTGTAGGGTTAGTGCTGCAGATAAGGGGTGGTGGGTTTACCCGTTGGATCCTCGCCCTGATGCTTGTAGTACTATATTCTGGGTCTACTCCAGGTAAGCGCCGTGCCTGACTAATGTCAGTTGACTGGCACACTGCCTCCCTTGTTGGACTCCGTGGTGGGTAGTGGCATGCCAGGACAAAGTCTATTTCGCGCTTATGGATCCAATGCTGCAGTGCCTGGGTAAAGGCCTTGTATTATCCAATTTAAACGTCGATGATATTTCAAGAAATTCTAGATTCCTACTTATTACTTTACCCAACAATGAGATGTCAAACAAATCGCCTTTTGCTATACACAAAGCTCTCATCGGAATAGGTGGTGGACCTAAATCAGTTAAACGATTGCGTTCCGGGGATCCTCTTATTGAAACGAATTCCGCTGTTCAAACCAGGACTTTTCTTCTTGCCAAATCCTTTTTATTGTCCTGTAACTATAGCTCGGCACAAGTCCCTCAACTCTTGCCAAAGTGTCATTTCTGAACCTGATCTGTTGTGCACTTCTGAGGCTGAAATCCTTGAGGGATTCTCAGATCAGGGTGTAACTCAGGTCAGGTCAGAAGAATCACAATAAAAAAGAAGCAATAATTATTCCTACCAAACACTTAATTTTAACATTCAATAGCCCGAAACTTCCACCCACAATAAAAGCTGGTTATCTAAACTGTAAAATCCGTCCCTATATATTGAACCATCTGCGCTGTTTCAAGTTCCAGAGGTTCAGTCACTCTCAAACTTCCTACCGTGGTCAGCTGACGTGCTCTAGATGTGCATCTGTTGGACATGCCTCCTCAGATTGCAGTCTAGAGCCAAAATGTATAAACTTCTCAGTCCCATTCATCGGATTCTAAATTATGCCCTAAATGGAAAATAGAAAAACAGATACAAGAAATCAAAATGTTTCATACCCAGAAGCACGTAAATTAATAGTCCCACAGTTATCTAAAACTTATGCTCAAGCTGCCAAACACAAACGAATGAAAATATTACAAAAATAAAATGCCCACCTATAAAATTACTTCAACCAACTTCATCCCTCTTGAAACAAAATATTTCAATTTCCACTCCTGCTGTTTTCACATCTCCAACCCAAGCACACCTCTTGCCATCCACCTCTTCAATAGCCCCTACAGTGTCAGAGCCTCAACCACCTCTTCTTATGTCTATGCCGTACTTTCCACCACCAACAATATGTTCTCCCCTATATATATATATATATATATATATATATATATATATGGAATCTTCATTAATCATATTCGCTTCCCCATCTAACTCCGGTATTGAGCCACCTACTGCATGTAATACAATACCTGATTCCACGGAAAAGTTTTCCCATACAGGATTCCTCTGACGAAGATGTAACAGAATTCGATATTGCGGAAAAAGAGATGGTGGAAATTGATACAACGAAGAAGAAATATTTGTCTGCTGAAGAATATGTTAAAATGAAAGGTGAAACTTTTTCACACATCATTACACCAACCAGAGTTCGAAACAATAGAAGGTAATTTTTATTTAGCTGTTCTAACGTTATCAGGTATTTTAAGATCTTGTCTGACTTGATTGGGGACGTCTCCCACCAAAATTTGTTTGATTTTATCATTTGGAAAGATTTTTAAATGTGTTTTGAAAGTTTAATTTTTATTGAAATAGTTGTGTCAATATTTTTTTTACATATTTTATCAAATGTTTTTACATTAAAAAAATGTTTGGCGCAGTTTAGCCGAAATCGGCTCTTGCGCCTTAAACCCCAAAATCAATCACTCACTACCCATTCCGCATCTAATCTTTTTTGACAGCTGGAATTTTTTATATGCAGAGGATTTAGATATGTATTCTGTCATCCCTCATATTCAAGAACGGAAATAAACAGATTAAACTGTGGATTGTTCTTTATTTGCTTATTTATTGAACGCCCGGACAACCTATTTCTGTCCAATAAAAGGTCGAATAATACAGAAAGTACACTTTATAAAAAGCTAGTCAGAGATGATAAGGTCGGAAGTCAAGGTCTAGCAGCGTATTTAATGTGCATATATTTCTATTATACGACAGATCTTTATTAGAATTAGAACTAAAATAAGCATAAATAATATCACGAGCTAGATTGAACAGTTTCGGCCACAAATTCGCTGGAAGACAGTTACATGCTGAGGTTTCATAATGCTATGGTCAACTCCTTAAATGTATGGATAATAAGGAGGAGCCTCTGTTGCTCCACATGTCTCATCAGTCAATCCTTAACAGAGTGTTTGAAAGACCTAATTGTAAGCTCTAACTTTTTAATTGTATTTTTAGTCTATACCATTAAAACACTAAGATTGATTTTCTAACATTAAAATTGGGGCTTTAGAGCAGGGAAATGGTATTTGTAATTGTTGAGGTTGTCATTATATATATATATATATATGTTTCTTCCAAACTTCTTATAATGTAGAGCAGGAGTGGGCATTAAGTCGATCGCGATCGACCAGTGGACCACCAAGATATTTTGAGGTGACCGCTGATTAGCAGTTAGTAATTATCTAGCGAAATATTCAAGATCGGTTGACAGTATGCAGACTAAGCCTTCTGCTGACTATAACTACTATATAACTAACTTTAGATGAAAATGTTTTATTTTGTAATTTATTTTGAATTGTTTGATTCTAAATACATCATTTATTATTTTTCGTATTTATGGCTATTATTATATTCGTATCTTGTGTATTTTGCTTTAAACGCGGTTTTAAAAATGGGAGGTTTTTATTTTAGTTACATAGTAAGTAAGGTAAGGCATATTCCGTATTTATTTTTAAGTTATAACAATGGCGCAAACAAGAAAAGGTTCCATGGATCCACCCATGATTTTTTTTCCCGATTGAGAATAATCTTATGTATATAGTATGTAAAATTTAATTAAGTATTTTTATTTATAATTGATCTTATTAATTAATGCTGATAATGGTGGACTTTTGACCCCGGACCCCTTCCATCCTGAAATATTCCTGTGTGCGCCAATGAATTATAATAAAACTTGTAGACCTTTTTTCAAGCTCACCACCCCTTCACCACTGGGTGGACCGCAACACCTTGAAAAAATTAGAAATAGCTCGTACCCTGGAAAAGTTTGCCCACCCCTGATATAGAGGGCTGGAAGTTGACTAATGAAAACATGAAACTAGCATCCCACTGTTTGATTGAATGCCCTTGTTACAGGCATGTCTAATTTTAGGCTTTTGACACATGTATTGCTGAATTAAGTACATTTGTTATCGATTTATCCATGTTTGCACATTACACATACTAAAGATTAAGTACATTGAATTTTTTTTCTTAAGAAAAGGACTTCACTTGATAATTTCATAAGAAATACTTACAAACCAACAATCTGATTTTATTTATAACAAAAAAAAAAGATAACATAGAACATAAATATATACCAACAAACCTTTCACATTTAAAAAATGCTTTATTAAAACCATTACCAGCCAGTGAAGTATAAATGCCAGAAACAGGTCATTACTGTACAAAAATAAATATTTTACACAGGATTCACATGAGGCATTTTGTGTTCAGCATTTTCAAAAATTATCACTGATATTTTAAACTTTCATGACAATAGTGATATTATTTATAAAAATTTGAACATTGTAGTTAACTATGGCACTGCTTAGAATTATTAAATGAAATAATATGAATTACTACCACAAGGTTTGAAATATATATAGAGAGAGACACACACACAGAAAAAATTAACTTGCATTCTTACACTTAAAATTCTTATCAATTTCCAAACTTTAATTTGGAAAACTTTGGGTAAATCAACATAGACATCAAGAGAAAATGAAAACCACAAATTATATTTATAATTTAATGTTTTTGAACTATCGATGTAATCACAATAGAAATAAGAGCAGAAAAAAAGTAAAATTTCACATACTTTAAATAAAAAAATTTTAAACAAATAAAAATGACGTAATAATCTTCTCTATCTCAATATTTACAAAGTGCCTTCTGAGATACATTATTAAAACAGTCAATATTTGTTCACAGGTTTCCCAAATTTCTAAGGAAGAACAGAAATTTAACTGAAAATTAATTTCATCTACTATTAAACGACATAAGGTACAGCGTGATCCAACTGTTAAAATAGAAATTTGAAAATAATTGCAATAAAGAATTCAGTCAAGAATGAAAAGAAGAAATCTGCACTTAAAATGAGTTGTAAGCAAATCATGTTAAGCAAGATAATGTCCTAAAATAAGATTCCTAAACTGGAGGAACTTATGATATAGCATTAAGTATTTATAATCTAATTTTCAAAATTTACACAATTTTTTCATAACAGAATAATATAAACAGAAAATTGACACATTGCTTACTACTGTTCTAATCGGATAATAGTTTAACTGTACAGCTAAAAACAATTTGTACAGTGTACATATCACATCTACATCCTTTATATACATAATAAATGTTAAAAAAAATAATGTAATAAAATTGAACCATAGCTAATTGAAATAAAAAATAACTCTATGAAAATTAAAATGAATTAGGAACATTCATTATGAAACAAGGTGGCATTTTCTGATTATCAGCACCCTCTGTCTCAACATTCAGTAAATTATTAGCATGTTGTTATATATCCATATTTTTCAGTATACAAAGACAATTTATGTATACCAATGCATAACAAAAACATTTCAGCTTACTCACATACTAATAACATGTAAATAAATTAATGAAAGCATTTCAAAGGGAATCACATTTCATGACTTTTAGTCAATTATACTATTCTCTCTCACACACATTCTCAGTATACCAATTCAGTCTGTAACCTGATGTAAATTTCAGCAAATAGCTTACTTAAACAGAAAAAATTTCTGAGGGCCCAGTGGAGCAATACTTAATTCTCAGAACAGAAAAATCTCCCTTTTGCATAATATAAAAAAGTACATTTCCTATGCATTTAAACAGTATCTACATTTCTCAAACTGATAATATTTACATGCTTTTTTGGGTAGTAATGAACAAAGAATAATTCTATGGCCACACTTAGACTACTTATGTGTTAAGTTTCTACATCTTTTAGGTTCCTTTTTATTGATATTCCTGGTTGAGTTCAATTGCTTGCTTTTGTGCCTAGCAAGAAAACATTTTTACTTAAATTAATTATTATATTTTTCTGATTACATTACACAGTTACATTTATCAGCACAATTTCTACTCAAAGAAAGAAAAAATTAAAAAAACATTTTTTTAATTGCAATCAATATTAAAATGCAAATAAATTAAATACAGAGTAATCTTATTTTTACAAATAAATGCACACAAATTAGGAAAAGAAGGATTTACTCTAACATGAATGTGTGCTAAGACACAGAAAATGTGGACACACACATTCACATGCTTAAACTCAATGATCATTTTGTTGATCAATGTTCCTTTTTCACCCCAAATCATTTTTTTTATCATGGCCACAATGAACTGTGGTGCAACAGGGAAATCTGTACCGATGAGATATAAAGCACTATATTTCTTCAAAAATATGCATTGGTCAATCATGGAAAATTTGCCTTTGATGGGGTTGTACTTCCTACACTCTTAAATTTTGTAAAAATGAAAACAATGTAAATTTCGAACACCGCAGACAAAATATCATAATTTTTTTTTGGAATAACAAATTTTTTATTCCTTATATGAAATACATTTTAATAATTTATAGACAATTTTTCGATTTAAGAGCCTTTTTTTGCCAAATTATCAATTCATTGGGAACTTTTTTCAAGAGGGTGCAAATAATTGGAAAATAAATAAATAATATTTTAGGGATTAAAATATACAACATAATTTACATAACAAATAAAAAAAAAATCACGATGAAAATCTTGTTCGAGGTTAGGATAATTACATAAATTATGTCAATAGTAAATGTAACAATAATCGACTAGAATGCATAATTATCATTTGGAATCCTGCGGATTACACTGATCACTTGAATATAGAAAGAAAAAAACATAACCAAATCACAAAATAAAAAATGCCTTATTTACTTAATTTTCAAAGGCAATAAATAATTTATATACAAAAAGTAGTGAACCTAAATATACAAAAGAAGACCAACACACAATTAAGTTCTATCTCTTCTGGTTTTTATAAATTCAGTAACATACTGATATGTTGAAAGTAATTTTAAATTTGAAGATTCAAATGAAATTTATTTTCAACAGAAATAAAAAAGACAATAACATAAATGCCTATTAATTCATTAAAGAAACAAGAAAAAGTATTTTCGTACATATCAATTTCCAAAATATTACATCTTCATTTTACACAATCGCACGTACATGACATACAAATTCACAAAGTATTACATTTTTTTTAAATACAATTTGAAAGAATTCTAGGACAAGATACATTTTAAGAAACACATTACAAATGTTTAACAGTATACCAACACGATAAAAATAGTTTTAAGTTTCAAAAATATTTATACAGTTATATTACATTGGAGAATGTTTAAGACATGGTAGCATAAAAAATGTGTTTTACAATTAAACTTTCCCCCTTCAAAATAAAAATTAGCAATTTAATTCTTAGACAATGATGATGTTCATATGCATAAACTTTTTATAATTCAAAATTTTGAATAAGATAACCTCAATTTTATGAGAGAAAAAAATAATGAGATACAAATTTTGTCAAAGAAGAAAAATTCATTAAATGTTTCTTCGATATTCATTTGCAATTTGATACACTTAACATTAACTTATGAATTTGTTCTCTAATTCAGAAAAAAAATATTCAAAACAAAAAATTACAGTTCTTTATTAAACTACATATATATGTCCTTATAAGCTTATTGACAAAGTTTCAATCATTCTAAAAACAATCATTATTGACTAATATTATCAATTTTCAAAATCCACATAAGCTTATTTTAAATAGAATTAAAATATAATCTTCATATATGCATTCAAATGAAAGAACCCAAGTAAAAATAAAGTGAGTGCAATTAGAACTATTTTTAAGCCAATTAAAGCTCAGCAAATTATAGACAAATGAAGAATTTTTTGTAAAATTATTTCTTGTTTTATTTACATGAAAACATTATTTAAAATCTCTTATTTCTCTCTTAAAAAAATAGACACCTTTTATTTAATTATATTTTCTCCCTCAGAATTGCAAAATATTGGAAGTGTAAATAAAATTTATTTGTTGAAGGGGTGAATTTAAATGCTTAAATAATACAAAATATACTTTAATTTTTTAACTATCCCAGGGTTGTAAATTTTAAGAGACAGAATTGAAAAATGTATGAAATTGCATCAGTAAAATAAGTCGAAAACTTCTGAAGGGGATAAAGTTTAATTGAGATATACTCCATTTAAACATGCTTGCCTTCTTACATCTAAGAAAACATTTAGAGAAACAGAGACTTTTTTAAAAACATTGTCTGAGTTTGGTATCAGTATTTTTACATATCAAATTGTTACAAAATATGAGTATTTTTTAATATAAAATATGCATGGGTTCCTTAGATATTAAGGAAAGGAAGTCAATATATTGAGCTGGTAGGTCAATTGTTAATAACCAATTGCAATGTTATGCATAAAACTATAAAAAAATAAAAGTTTTTAAAATCTATTTCATTATAGTTCAAGACATTTTTATATGTCCATATACATCTTATTTTTTCAAGAACTTAGATAATTAATAATGTCCTTATAGTTACAATAAGCAAAAAAATATGTAAAAATAAACCAAAAGAAATATTGTTGTGCTTTTTAAATGAATATATAAACACGAAAATTACATAATAATTTCAAATAATTTAACAAATAAATTTGGTCTGTCTACATTTATCTCAATGTTAAAACATATGCATATTTTAGCTCGATATTAAACTCTTTAAATGAAAGGTAAACATGACAAATTATATTCTTAACTGCTTTTATTTTACTATTAAATTAAATCTACCTATTTTTAAATATTTTAAATAAAACTTAAAATTTTAAAAAATTCCACAGACATCTAAAATTATGAAAACTAGAATTTCCTTTTATGTATAAATGGAGGCCAATATACAATAAGAATGCATAATTATAATCAATTACATTGTAAAGTACTTCAATCAGAAATGCTAATAAAGCTTCATACTGAATCTCTCATTCCATCTCCTGATGCTATTAAGTGAAAACTTATCATTGAAAAACAAAAGCTTGTTGGTTACAAATTTTAATACTTTTTTAAATTTGAGCAATTTTTAAATAATTGTATTAAATCAGGTTCAATTATTTTTGAATTTAAGTAGATAAGCAGAGTAAATGATGAGAAATTTTTATAAGACAGCTCCTAAATTCATTTACAGATACTAACGTTCATCAACTTCAGAATAAGTTGGAAAATCAATTAATTCTAATTTTTCAATAGTTTTGTAAGATGGGTATAAGCCACTCTTTTTAGTTCTTCGATTTAAACCTTTAGAAAAACCATCCCAGTGGTTTCCAGCTATGCCTATGATGTCACCTTTTTGCATAGAAAGTTCATGAGAATTACGGGCAGTGTGATTGTAAACAGCAATTTGATTGTGGTCATTCTGACCACCAAAGTAAAAAATATCATCTAAAGAACGGAAGTAAGAAGATGCATCAGGATGGAAGTCTTGCATGATTTCATAAGCAAGGCGGCATACCTAAAAAAAACAATAAAATATATAATGGGAAGAAAAGAAAAGATTATAAAGCTTTTTTGAATAATATGACATTTAAATGTTATATTATGCCAAGAAATCTGCTTTTTTCTCTCTACAAATATGAGAGAAGCACATTTTCTTAGAGTGATTGATTCATTATATATTAACACCACATTTCAAAGCTAGATAAGAGCTATTGGCATTAGAACTCATAGTTTCAAATCATGATTAAGTGACAGGGACACAATTTGATCTGGCATTACACATCCTAAACTATTTCACACCATGCCAGTCTGAGGACTTTGATTTATTTAAAGTGCATTAGCCTCTCTAAATAAGTTTTCGGTGGGTTTAGGATTTGAACCTGCCTTGACAGAAACATGACAAGTTCACAACCATAGCCACTCAAGCTACTGTAGCTATGCTCTTAGTGTGAAACTGAATTGTTACTCTCATAGGAAGATCAAGTCTAGACTAATACTTAATAGAACATTAAAATTAAATATTGCCTTTTAGCACTCAAAAATATTTTTTAATATTAAGATTGTCAGAATTTTGTTGTTATGCCTTGTAAATAAATATAAAATAATTTGCTAACGTATTCAAAAATGCATGCTAAAACAAACCAATTTTGTTGGAAAAAAATTAGGCCTGATTACATAATATTCCTTGTACAACAAGAAAGAAGGAAGGAGGATGCTAAATTTATGCTAAATAATGACAAATTTCAGAATGAAATAATTTAAATTCCATTAAATTTTAAAAAGAAATAATTCTGTACTAATTTCTCTTCAATTCTGTTTTTCTTGGTTTGCTTATCTCTGTTATTCATTAACATCTTAAAAGTATCACGGGTGCATTAACTCATTGCATACAAGTATATTTTGTCTAGCATTTATGCATGCAACAGGGATTTTTTTTGTGTGTGTGAAAATTAAGCTGGAGTTTGGTCATTAAGTAAAATTGCAATAAATTGATAATTATTTAATCTTTATCTATGAAAATTTTATTTTTGACTAAATACATACAGAGTAGAACAAATACCAATGTTCATCCTATTTATATATATATGTGACATCCACTCTCCAAAACAAATCTACTAAATATGTACTTTTACTTGATCTGGGTTCTTAGTCACAAACTGCAAATAATAATAAGTTTCCTGCATGCAATGTTCCCAGATACAATTAAAAATATTTTTTTTATCATGTTTACTCTTAATAAATATTCAAAAATTTGAAAATTTCTAGGAAAGCATGGTGAATTGCAAGAAGCTTTCTTTATGGCTCACTTTGTCAGGAGGGGATTCAAATACTGTTTTGTCCTCACATGCTGAAAATCATAACTACACCTCTACACTTAAAAAAAAGTACTGTCTCTTTACTGTACTTTAAAAAGTACTGTACTTTACCAACAATAAAATTATTCATTGAACGAATGTTCTGAAAAAATAAATCTCAAATGGAATATACAATGTATATAAAATATTTTTCATCATAAAATTTATTTTAAAAAAAAAAAAAACTTATAATGAAATTAAAATTTTCTTATGTTTTAAATATTTGGACTGAAAAAGAATATAATTTCTAATATTGAAATTTTCTATCCACTAATTCATTATTTTCAAAGATTAAAAATAAGTAAAAAAAATTACTAAAGAAAAGGTTTTTTAAAAATTCAAAATTAGCAACACATATTTATAGAAGTTAATTTTGGAACAAAAACACATGAAAAATTGTGGATTGAAATATCAAAAACACGCTTTAAAACTATTTGGTGTAATCTTTTGAAGACTGAAACATCCATAATATAATAATAATAAAAATATATGAAGTACAATAAAAACAAAAGACATCAGAACAAAAATGAGATAAAACAAACACCAGGTGTTACAAGAATAATTTTCTTTAACATCATATAAATTTACGTTTTTCTGAAACATTTAATTAAATAATACCTTCAAAAAACAAATACATTTTAGAACAGCAGATAAGCATACCTGTGATGAAAAAGTGCAAACTAAATAATCACACTTGGATAACATATGGATATCCAAAATTACACCTTTCAGTGATTCAGTGGTATAACGTTGACCAACAGATGCACTTTTGGCTATGTTTGGATCTCCATAAAATATATAATCTGGAAATCTAAACATTATGAATTTTACATTATTATATATAATCAAAGAATAATTAATAAATATATTTATATAAGTAATAACTTAATATTTACTTAAAATTCTAATCATAAATATTTTTCTCTAAATCATCATTTTGAACAACCTATTTCAAATCATTCATCTCACCATTAGGGGATTAAAACCTATATTTTGACAGGGATTTATTAGTAATTCCCAGATACAAATATTAGACCCCTTGAATTTTTTAAAAGATTTATTGGTGACATGTGTCTTATAACCAGTTTTAACTTTCTCCAAAATAAAATTGTTTATCTTTTAGGTGTATTTATAACATACCTTTTTACTTGAAAAAAAAAATTAGTAATAGAAAGAATGGAGTGAACAGAAAGACATTAAGAAATTTGTGAAATGAATTGTATCTACCTCTTTATCTTTTTTTTCACCTAATTCTCTTAGCTGCACGACTTTTCTTATTTATTTTATTGCATCTTTTATTAATCTTTACAAATCAATGTATTAAAAAAAACATGGAAAAGATTTATCAGCTTCAGTTAGATGAAGTACAAAAGTTGTTTCTTTTATGTATTCTACCAGTTAGAAATTTATGCTTTTAAGTGCAAAATTTTTTTTTATTTTTTAACTGATTTTATGATTAAAGAGAGATGATGTGCACCATTAAAACATAATTAAAAAATTTTTAAGATTCAAAACAAAGTTCAACAATGCAGTAAACTTAGTTTATTCAGAAAACTTTCAAAATGCCATGTAAGTCCAAAGTATAAAAGCAGTAATTTAATTCTTTCATATACAAAAAAAATCATTCATAATTTATAAAAATATTCGTTACTCAAAACATATTGATATTTTTCATACAAAAACAAAATTTTAAACTTTGTTATTCCATTTATTTGTTGTAAAATAGTTCAGACTATTAAGTCTGAGAAGTATAGTCAGAGTATATGTAAAACGATCATTGAAACCTCTGAGTTGCTGAACATTACTACCAAAATATTTCAATGTAACATCAAAAGTTTGCAAAATTTTTTCTCCAAAATTCTTCTAAGTTATATATTGAGCTAGTTTAGTAAAAACATTTTTGGCATTTAGTTCATATTTAAAGTTTTATAAAAAAAAATCATTTACTTAACAAATTTAGAATATTATTATGCAGCTAATTAAAGTAGAAATATATCTCAAATATCTGGAACTGTTTATAATCTAGAAAATTATTACTGTGATTTTGCATATAATTTTATAACTGGAAAAGAAATTTGAAGTTAAATATCAAAAATTCCAATGTATTTCCTTAAGAATTACAAAAATTAAAAGTTAATTCACAATGCAAGAAATTTCATTAAAAGAACAGAATGCATTTTGAAAAACCATAAGTATTTTCACGCAGACATTTTCAAAATCATAAATAATGATCTCAAGGATTGACAATTATGAATCTCCAACAAAGTTGAATTCAAAATGTTAATCACATTCAAAAAAGAAAATTTTAATTTTTAAAAAATAATCTTAAATGGATTAAAATAAATAATTACTTTTTCTTTTTTGCACAAGTATATTTGGATAATTTAAAAATTAAAATTTATAAAGAAGTTTTTACATCAAAATGAAGCAATGTATACAAGGAAAGCTAATGGATGGGAAATAAACAAAGATTAAGGGTTCTCTATATTACTTACTTCTTTTTGCTTTCAGCAAGTAAATTAGGATCATCAGTAGCTAAATAAACCCTTTTTTCTTTTACTGGATGATCAATTCCTAACAATTGAAAATATTCTTCTACATACTCCATGTATTCTTCTATAGGATGAAATTGGGCCTCAGTACCAATTTTATCGGTTCTTCTTACATGGATCCTAAATTTACAAAATCAGATTTTAATGCAATATGAAGTATCTTGTAAACCTACACTAAAATCTGTTTATAAAATTTATTTCATTTCTTGATACATTTTATAAATATTGAAATAATTAGAAAAACTAGAGGAATCACAATAAAGAAAAGAAGTTTGGCAACAGTTCTGAACAACATGAAAAGAAAACTATTTATACATACCCTACTACTGGATGTTTAAAGTCTAATTTTTCCTCCACTTTTTCTAAAATTGCTTTCATATTCTCTTGAGGGCGCAACAAATACTTTACAAATTGAGCAATCCACCAAACAACAGGATTACCATGTAACCGGATAATTCTGTCAGATAAATCTTTAGGAATAGAAAGAGGGAGGTATGGTGGTCGAGGTCGCACGTTGTCAATAATTGGTAAATCAATAACTGGTGTGTTTTCAGTGGCTAAAACAGTAATTTTATAAATATAATTTGAAGCAAATTAATTATGATTAAACATATATGTTAAAGAATATTTATTATACAATAATTAAGAATTTCATTATTAAATATTTATTTGATGAAAATTTACCTATATATCTAACAAATTATTTGATTATAACCTATTTCATATGTTTTAGCAAAAGCAATATCTAAATTTAAAAAGTAGAAAAAACAATAAATGAATAAACTGTTTTAAGAATTAAGGAAGTACTTTGAATACCTAAAAATATCAATGCTTTCAGAGAAAAAATGTCTTTTCATAGAATATATGGATAATATATCTTTTATAACATATGAATAATATATCTCTTTATGAAGTAAAGAGAAAACTACACCATATACTGGAATCAATTTAAAGTTTTAATAACCAAATAAAAGCTTTTCTTATGCAATAAAGATTGAAAGTTCCATAATTAAAATTTTATACCTGGCCATGGAGCTCTAGGAGATCCACTGTCATCTTTACATGTGTCGCTTATTGGTAAAAAGACAGACTCCCAACCTTTTGAAGCATATCGCCAATTGTGTGAACGCAGTATTAGAGTTCTTTTTGTTCCATATGCAACAATAAAACAATAAACAGCATGGTGAATTTGACAGCCATAACCACAGCCTTTATTCAAATTACACAGCAATTTTTTAGCAGATGAACAATCTTTAGGATTCTACAAAATAAGAAATAGATTTGAAAAATGGTAAAGATATAATAGAGGAGGTAATCATTTAAAATAAAAAATTGAATACTGGTAGAAAGGTTGATGATTCAAAGAGAACTAAATTGAAATTTTAATGAATTGATTATTTCTTTAAAAAAATCTTTCCAATATAGAATTCAATTTTTTTTTTTTTTGGAAGAAAATAAACCAGTCTAAAAAAGACTTAACTCCAAACTTTATTCAAATATCATAACTAATATCAAAGAAAATAGAAACCATTAAGAGGCTCATGTATCAGACTTCTTCCAGCAGGTAACTCATAACATTTTCCTTTCCATTTTTAGCATCATGTAATGAGTGAATTCATAATTAAATATTACACACCAACCTATGTATGCTATTATAATTGCAAACTTGTCCTTGAATATTCTCCTACTTATTGGAAGAAGAGTTTTATGTTCCAGTAATTATAGCATCTAAAAATTTGATAAATTGCAGCTCACTGTTTTTCATAATTATATCTAATTTTTTTGTTTCGATTTTTAAAAATAATTTTGGAATAAGATAAAAATGTATAACTTGGTAATGGCATTTCAAAAAAATGTTGTGCGAAAAATTTGTTTTGAAATAATTGAGAAATGCAATAACATTAGGGGATCCGTTTTTCTAATCCCTATAACAGGAAATTTTTAAGAACGTCATAAAATTCGACTCAATTTTATAATGAGAAATTAAACACATAAAAAATGGCTTTGTTAACAAGAAAATTTTTAGGATTAATTTGGTCAATTAAGTTGATTAATCCATATTAATATCATAAATTAGTTACTTTTGTACGATCAACATTGATACTAATTTTGATCTGAAATGATGAAAATTATGAGAGTTATTAGGGATGCATGGAAGGTTATTAAGAAAAAGTTATCCTGCTTAATTTTTTTTTACAAGTTTAAGAAGGAAAATATATTTTAATAAAACAATACTATTGCATGCCAAGTTCTAAATTACACTAATATAAGTAATAAACTTTTAAAATCAAATTAAGGGCTTAAAAATGGTAGAGAAAAGAAATGGATTGAATTGAAAGAAATTTTTAGAAAGAGAAATAATGCTTTTAATATGTTATTATTGTATGTAATAATGCAGTAATAACATATTAAAACCAGATTAACAATAACACATGTTCTTTTATAGCATGCATGTTTTTAAATGCATGCATTAAATAATTAATTTAATAATTATTAAATTTAATTCATTTTACCTGTAACTGATAGAGCCGCTTCTGAACAATGTCACTCAGTTCTTTAGCTTCTTTTTCTCTCCACTCTTTTAATCCATCTAAATCTTTAAACTTTGTCAAGTCAGAATGAATAACCCTGTAATTATTTTAAAAATGTTGAATTAGCAAAATAGTAAATTTTTTAAAGAATTTCAGTAATATAATGAAAGAAATATATTAAGCATGAAAAAATATGTAATGAGTTAAAAGTTAGTTAAAAATTTACCTTTTTCGATGGCCAACATCTTCTAGAAGGCCTGAAATTTTTTTACCATTGCTCACATCAGAACTTAATGATTTATTTAATTTCTTTAATTCTGAATTCAAGAAATACCACATTTCACTGACACCATCTTCAATTAGTCGTCGCATTACTTCAAATTCTTTACTAGGTTCTTTTATACCTAAAAAAATATTTCAAAAAATAAAATCTTTTTAAAAGTAAAAAAAAAAATTGTTTTTGAAGTTATAGTCAATTTTTTTTGTGTCAATAATTCTCATGACAAATGGCCTTTTTTAACCACCTGAAATATTAATTAAATATAGAAAACTACTATCACTTAGAAGGAATATATGGGAGGGCAGAAATAAATCTTGTAACATAAATGCAAGACTTGATTTTTAGGTATAATGAATTTTTAGTATGCTGAAAACACAAAATTTTCAATAAATCAAAAGGAATATACATATTGCATATAGATATAATTTAGTAACAACTTTACAACAACTCTGGTGCTTATTATTTTTAGAATATCAGCACTTACATACAGGAATACCTCATTTAGTACTTTGAATTGTTTCTTTGAAAAAGAATCCCATTAAATAAATTCACACAGCATGAAAAATTATTATTATAGGAAAATATTGCATATTTACTTAAAATTAAGGTGATATAGTACCATTGCAACATTTTTTGAAAATATATTTGGAATTAGATTTTACTAGTATTTGTATTACCACTTTAATAGTAAGTTAATAATCTATAACAATCCCCCACAAAAAAATATGGAATTTATTGTAAAATGTTAGTAAAACTTAACTTTTTATAATCTTTTAAAACTGTGTTTTAAATCCCTAAGGCTTTTTTTAAATATGAACATCTTAATAAATAATTTCTTTCCATCTACCTCATAATATACTACAGAGATTCCCAAACTTTTTCATCTCATAGACCCCTTGCCATGATTTTTGGTTTAGACACCTGCTTACGTAATATTCAATTTTTGCAAATTTAATTGACTTAAATGTGTTTATGACACCTGGTACAGAGCTACTTAACTTAAAAGATTTAAATTTCTAACTGTAGTGAAGTTGGAAACAGTGAAACTTAAGAAACAGATATTAATAAATTTAAAATTTAAGCAATACTTAAAAATAACTGATTAAAAAACAAATGTTATAATGATAGGGATTAATCTGGTGCTTCAATAACAAATTTTCAACATTTGTCATCAATCTTGTCAGATTTAACCCAAAATTTCCTCGGTTAGTAGTGTCCAGCCAACAACTGTGCAGTAACTCCTCCTCACTAGGAAAAGCAATTAAATACTTTCTCCAATACTCTATAATTCGAGATGAATAACAAGTATGTCTCTTTAAAGTCAAAATTGCTGACATCCGTTTCTAAACTACCATTACTTCCTATTCCAATCAGTTCCTCTTGTAATATGACATTTTTTTTCGATGTGACCATAGGAATTAATTGCCTTTTGTGGTAATTACCAAGTAAAACTCAAACTTACAGTGGTGGCAAAAAGTCCTGAACACACTCATTTTTTAGCGTAATTTTTGTCTTTGACTTCATTTTTCGTTGTGAAATTATCGCACTATCTTAAATATTGTTATTGATTTTAATGTATTTTTTCATGCTGATTTCAAATCTGTTTGTAGATTTCATCTAAAGTAAAAAGTTTCATTGATATGTTGAAAAAACCTTGACAAGAAAGCACAAGGTCGCTGTAAGAATGAGTGAGTGTGTTTTCCACCAATGAAATGCTCCATTATTTCAAGCAACAACAAGAAGAAAAAGGTGAAACGTAGTTTATTGTATTGAATGCAGTGTGTTGTGTGTGTGCTTGTGGAAAATAGTGTATTGAAAACAATTTGAAGTGCGTTTGTGGAAAATATCGGAATTATCGCTAAATTTTCATATCTGCCTGAGAATAAAAGGTACAAAATAATACATTTGAAGGAAGAAGGTTATTCTATGCGCCAAATAGCTGCTAAAGTACCATGTGGCTTTTCTACTGTTGTCAGAACTTTGAAAAGATTTTCTGAAATAAATTTTATTGCGGACAGGTAGCAATCAGGACGACCAAGAAAAACATCTTTACGTGAAGACATGTTATTGCACAGAATTTCACTTTCAAACAGAAAGCTTAATTCCTCGCAAATTTTGAAACAATGAACTTTGACATCAAATGTGAGTGTGTGCCCAAGAACTGTTAGAGGAAGACTGCTGGAAATTGGGTTACGAGGCTGTAAAGCGCGCCCAAAACCATTACTGACTGAATTTCAACGCAAGAGGCGATTGACGTGGGCAAGGGAACATTCATTATGGACTATTAAAGACTGGGAAAAGGTAATATTTAGTGACGAGAGTCAGTTTTGTATTTCTGGCAACCAAAGTAGTGCCTATGTAAGACGACGCACTCATAAGGAATTCAGCCCTCAATATCTGAAGCCCACAGTAAAGTACCCAACAAAAGTGATGGTATGGGGTTGCATGTCTTTTCATGGTGTTGGAAGACTTCACATCGTTAGCGGAACAGTGAAAGCCATGGATTACATTGAAATACTACAAAATAAATTGCTAACAACTGCGAGAGATCTTTTTGGGAATCAGTCATGGATTTTTCAGGACGATAACGCCCCTTGTCATCGTGCAAAGGTAGTCCAGAAATGGTTGAAAGACCATACTGTGAATAGAATGAACTGGCCAGGGCAGTCTCCCGACCTTAATCCGATAGAGAACTTATGGTTTAAAATTGGTTATGAAATTTCAAAGAAAAAACCTTCAAACAAACGTGAATTAATTGAAGCTTTAATATTTTCCTTCAACCATATTGTCACGAAAGATCTTCTTTTGAAATTGGTGCATTCCATGCCAAAAAGATGTAGAGCCGTAATTAAAGCAAACGGCTGGCCCATAAAATATTGATTTTCTAACATGTGACAATGTAATTTTTAAAATGCTTATTAAATATACCGTATTGGTCAATTTTCGTGTTATTTTTCTTTGCATATTATGTTATTCTATATTGTTTTATTCTGCACATATTTCACATTATTGTGTTCAGGCAGCTTTACTACGAAAAATATTTTAGTCATTAAGAAACTAGTAGATTTGAAATCAGCATAAAAAAATACATGAAAATCAATAACAATATTTAAGATAGTGCGATAATTTCACAACGAAAAATGAAGTCAAACAAAAATCACGCTAAAAAAATGAGTGTGTTCAGGAATTTTAGCCACCACTGTAGTTTCAAAATCTGAATAAAGGGAATTTAAATGTTGAACATAGATTAAAATGTCATTTTTCTGGCAGATAGTCTGTGACCAATTGAGAAACAAGGAAAATTTGCTACTTCTAATAAGCTACTCCTTTAGCTTGATTCTGGCAAAAAAAAAAAACTGAAATGATGGTCCTTGTTTTAATAAAATTTATACCAAAACGACAAATTAGCCTCATTAAATTTATTAAATAAATGTGTTAAATAGGTAAAATCTAGTTTCTATTTGGTTAAATTTTCTTTTAAAATTAAAATCACAATCTGGCTTAGTGAGAACAACTGTCGTAGACCCCATGGACCCCCCCCCCCAAATTATTTGCATGCTGTCGTGGACCTTTTGCAGGTCGTCATAGACCCCTGGGGGTCTATATGGCCACTTTGGAAATCACTGATATACTACATAAATTTTGATTTTGAAATTTGAAAAAAAAATTACTACACATCTTAAGAGTGTATTACAGTTTTGCAAAACATACATCTCCAAAGCCATAAAAAATTTTACAATCATACTCCAATTGATGAAAAA
Organism: Trichonephila clavata; assembly: GCA_019973975.1. Taxonomy (NCBI): domain Eukaryota; kingdom Metazoa; phylum Arthropoda; class Arachnida; order Araneae; family Nephilidae; genus Trichonephila; species Trichonephila clavata. The sequence goes on from BMAO01005445.1 coordinate 40,001, forward strand.
GCCTCAAGGTTTTGAAAAATAGTACTTGAAAGAAAATTCTACATGAAAGGAAATATCAAATTTAAGTTTTTATTCCTTGAATAACATGATAGAAATCTATTCATTTGTATATGGTACAAAAAAATTCATTATTTATCAGGCTCTTTTCCAACACATGATCAGAAAATTTACAACTCCTTAAATATTGATTTCAAAATCAATAACATAATATATAATAAGTTTATTTAAGAAGTTAAATTTGCACAAGTTTAATTAAAGGCATGCATGAAGAGTACTGGTTAATTAGTGTATTTAACAAGTGAAATTAATCTGCATTGCTCCCTGGTCTGATAGAGGGAAGTGCCTGCAACTCCTGATACCAGTTTGAGATGTTTTTGGAGTAAAATTAGCACTAGAAGTGTTAGCAAAGAACTGGGCTTCCCTATTTAAGAAGCAAGTATTTTGTGATGTTAAATCTCCCCCCCCCCACACACACTAAATTAGGGTTGCCCTCCAGGTCCTAACGGCTAGCAAATTCCTTGAATGTTTATGAATCCTTACCCCATATTTCCTCCAGTGGGAAAGGGCTTCACATGAGAAAAGTGGCTGAGGCAGAATTATTTAATCTTCTATCATGAATCAAAAATTGATAAATAAATTAATAAGAATTACAAGCAATATCTCTGGAGTTTTATGGATATATTTAGAATCATTCAAGTAATATGAGCCAATCATAAACAAATATATCAATATTTTGGCTATTTTTTCGACATTGTGCCACCTTAATGGAAACTAATAAAAGGGTGAAAAGTAAAAAAATAAGGAAACATTTTTATTGCTTCTTCTTCATAAGTTTATTCTTCTGTGCTGATGACAGATCCCTTATCAAGAAGCTAAGAGATCATCTGAATACACTCCATGCCATTGGCAGCATCCAATAAGTCGAAATCTAAATCATGTTCAAGTTCCCCAACATCTGTCAATTTCCATTTCTCATGCATTATAAATTGGTTAAAAAAGATGCTATTGATAAAAATTTACAAAAAGAATGAATCATGTAATGTAAATCAGATGGCAATAACAAATGCCCATGTGATGATGACTGAATGAAGTGCAATAAGACTGAAGATAAGTTACCTCTGTGGATTGTATCTTCCATGTAAGCCTCTTCAATAAGAAAATTGAGTTGTACATTAAGTTCTGGTTAGTTTTACCTCCACTAACCAGAACCTTTTCATTTAGGTAGAATTATTTTAGGAGGAAAATTTTGGTGGGAATATTATAACACAAAATATTTCCAAATCACATAACAGTTAATTACTAATTGAAATTTATTACTAACTATACTATGGTTGGGGTACAAAGTGAAGCCAGATTAAGTGAGGTACTCCATATATAGATTACAAATAAATTTAGTATGCTAAACTATGTGCCAATAACATGACTATTAAATAATAAACAACGATTCGATAAAAAAAAACTACAAATATTTATCACTATAAAATAAAATTTCATTCTTTTTAATTTCAAAATTTAGATTTCTAAATTTTTTATTTATTCCTCTCAATTACAATGAATTTAAAATAAAAAATTATTTATACTCCATCCAAAGTATTGTATATATTTTCAATTTATACATAGATAAAAACAAATAACTCAATAACATTTCTGACACTAACACTTTTTTCTCTCTATTATATTTAAGATACATATATATTACATTTTATTTTTTTTGGCATAATAATAGTGCGTTACATCAGAGATATAGTGTTTCAGCATAAAAAGATTAGAAAATATGAAAATGCATGAAGCACATTCAACAGATATTATTTTCAGCATTTGTATTATTGAATAACTCCTGCCTGTGTTCATACAAAAATAGACGGAAAATTAAGAAGTTACATTGCAATATTATACAGTAAAATAAAGCTTCACAATTTTTTTAGACAAAAAAATGTTCTTTTAATTTTATAAATAAGAATGCCATACCTGTTTCACTAACATGCTGGAAGCCTGATTTAGAAATGTCATGTTTTAATGCTGTCTCCTGGCCATCAATAGAATTAATTTTTTCACTTTTTAATGATTCAGGAGATAACCTTTAAGATGTAAAAAATTACAGTTATCAAAGAGTTAAAAAAAATCTTCTGTGAGAAAAAAAAACTCAATCATTTCATAATGATGATACATTTTTTAAAAAAAGAGCCAATTGTTTTTTATAAAATAAATAAGTTAAGGATACCATTAATCTCTGCATTACAGTGAACACTTTTGAATTAATTATAGAAAAAAAGTAAAAAATTGCAACTAAAATTATCTAAATGCTGTAATAGTGATTTTTCAATCAATTTTTTTTCAAAAACAATAAAAAAGAAGTGATAATTTTCTAAATCTTCTTTAATGCATAAAATTCAATCTTGACTTAAAAATCATCAAATGGGTGTAAGCTTTTGCAAAAATTTACGATTTATTAGTAAAATTCTAGCTTAGTCCACACTTTTCATAGAGAAGAAAACTAAGATAAGGACTTTTACTAAATATGACAACAATAATTCCATATATTTATTGAAAAAGGTAACAAATTCCCAATAAATAAAGGTGTGAATTAAAATAGGTTCCAAACCTCTTTATTTTGAGAATTGTTTTATCATTTAATAGCTTGCTAGGGATTAAAAATACAAATAAACAGTTAATTAAAATAAGCAAATGAAATTAAGTATTTACTTAACATGACATAAGTAATATAAAAACATCTAATGATAAATTTTAGTCTCTTACATGATCAGTATATATAATTTTGTTTAATATACTTTTATTATTTTTTTACAATATATTAGATAGCTCAAATAAAGTAAATAAATGCAAAAAATCAATATAAATTTTTTTCATAGTTCTGTAACAAACTACATTTATATATAGCAGGAATATTAATTAAATATTCTAATATTATGACTATTAGTTCTTTTATTAAGAGGCTTATACTTCAGTTTCCAGTATATAATCATGTAAGGTAAATTACTTTTAAACAGTCATTTAAAATGTCTATTTTTCTTTACTAATAACTAAAAAAAAACTTGTAAATTATCCATAATGATAGATGAATGAAATCAAATTCTATTTAAAATTTATTTACTCAACTTTAGCTTATATTCATAAACATTTCTTATGACTTGTATTAACATTGATACAAGGTAGAAAAAAATTAATCCTGTCAAAAAATTTCAGTCGAATTATAAGCAAATCAGAACATTATCTTAAATAAAAACACAGATTTATATTTAATTTTAAATCAAAATAATTTGAGTTAAAAGCTAAGTAAAAAAATATAGTGATTAGAAAATACAAAAAAATGCTATTTTATAAATTATAAAGATTTTGATTTATGACATACACACACACAAAAGAAACACAATATAATACACTCAGAAAAAATTAATACTTGAGTAAAATTTCCATTATATTTTCTAATTTGATGAAAGTTATAATAAAATACAGAATTTGATATGCAAAAAACATGGTTTAAATAATATTCTCTTTCTCACTTTAAAGAATTTAAAAGGGATTTTAACTCTTCATTCTGTAACTTTAAGGCTTCTAATTCTCCTAATGCTCTAGAAAGACGGACAAGTATTTGCTCATCTGGTTCATTATTATGAAACATAGGACCACTTAATAAAATAATAACTATCAGCCATGCAGCAAGAAATCCAATTATAACTCTCCCAATACTGAACACAACCATACTGCAAAACCTGGGGGAAAAAATTGACAAAATTTTAATAAAAATTGATTAACATTTTTATAAGATAAAATAAACTCAAGGGAAACGTATTTGGCCAAATTTAAGAAAATACAATAAAAGCAAATAAATTTTAAGCATTTACATTTCATTCAACTCTTGAACTTATTAATTCTTTGAAATTTACACAATTGTATTACAGACACTGGACTTATTAGTATTACTCAAAATAAATAAACGTCCTAAACTTTAAGAACTGTTAGGTTATAAATAGCAAAAGTTTAAAAGAAAGTGAAATATTACCAATCTAAAAAGCAGCGTTCATAAATTCTGTTTATTTTTGAGAAATAAAACAAATTCTAAATACAAGTTTTTTTTCCGCAGTTTCTGCGAAATAACCGAATAATAATAGTCAACGTAGGAGAAAATAAAACAGCACAGAGCAAATTTCCATGGAACGTATTTATCCAAACTCGAACAGATCTTAACAATGTTTACAATATTTTTTAAATTTAAAAGCAGCGTGAGTAAATGCAAGCTAATAAATTGTATGCGATTACTTTCGATGAAGTTCTGCATTAATTATATCCAAAATATTCAAATAAAATACAAGTTAATTAAAATATTTTTTTAAATATAATAAATACAATTTGATTACTTTTCAGCCACGGAGAAAGATATGATTTTATTTATTTTACTATAACAGTATAAATAGAAAGGAATTTTAAAATTGTTTAAAAAAATATAAGCATCAGTCGTCTTATTTTTTTCTCCTTTTTTTAAAAATCAAAGCAGTTTTATTTAATTTCATAACATTTCAAAATTAGTATATGAATTATTGTTTCTGTTTATAAAATTGTTTAACGACAGCGACAAGCTATCAATGATGCCAGATTAATTATGTGTACTTTTGCAATTCCTGTTTTAGAATTTTATTTGATCCTAATCTTGTAGGTAAAAACAATCAATAAACGCAAATAAATTGAAAAATAAAAGGAATAAAGTACAGTAATTAAGATAAAAATAAATATCTCTTTTTAAATCTTTTCATAAAAAATTAGTTTCTTAAATATTTTGTTCATTTTGAAGTGAAGAAAATATTGTTGATATTGATAATGCGCAGACGCTATGACAGACTCGCACGCCGTGAATTTATTATTTCTTTTGTAGAGGAGAATTTGAGGTTGTTATTTCTCTCGAACCTGAGTGTTTTGAATTGTTTAAAGTGTTAATGTTCGATCACATTGGTTAAATTTTCAATATTGAATTGGTTAACATAATCTTCGGATTCTGATGTTATTTCATTGAAGTTTTGGTTTTGGTGTATTATTTGAAAAAGTTCGTTCATCCTCAATTCATTTCGAAATATTTTTATAATCGTTATTTCCTCTCCTGAAGGCATTTGTTATTTCGGACTTTTTTAGGTATATTTCCAACGAAAAAAAGTACATTCTCTAAATTTTTTTAAACAAAATTAACGTAGTATTATATCTTCCGTAACGGCAGTTTAATAATATCTAAATTTACACATAATGAAAAAACTCATATTTCTTGAAATATAATTTGATGGAGATCAATATAATGACTTTTTAGTTTGGTGAAATAATTTTAATAAATTTGGTAACTTATGTGGGAAATGAATGTTTTTTATATAAAATACTGTATAATACAGATTTAAACATATTTTTGATAATTGAACGGGGAAAAGAAGTTTTGAAAATTTTATTATAGAATTTAAGTTGAAGACATTTTGTCATTTCTTTTTGTGAATTTTTATTGTAAGTATTTAACTACCAAGTTCCTTCAAATGTAAAAAAGAAAGAAAAAAAAAACGATTAAAAAGTATCAAATAATTTTTTGTCTTAATTTATTCTTTTAAGTAAGTAGCATATAATCTCGAAGTTGAATTGTGGTGAAAAATCAGAAAATGTATATGTATTAAAATTGTTATTCATTAATAATTGGTGAAAATGGTTTAATAATTTTGATGCTCAGTTGTGTATATATCTTTGAATTCATTATTTTCTTATAATATGAACTATCTACAGAAGAACAAATGGATAGAAAGCCTTGGGTTATTTGTACAGAATTTTTGAAGGCTATTGAAGAAAATAATTATGAAATGGTTAATGGAATATTAGATACTGGATTTGATATTGATACAGAATTGAAGGTACAGAGAACTGCTATCAGTATATGTGCTATCAATGGATGGTATGAAATGGGTAAGAGTCAATATATATTTAAGTTATTGAGAAGGATTTTTTTTTTTTTTTGACATTTAAATTCAGAATAATTACATGTTTTTTTGTGAAGTGAATTTATCATAGGAATTATCTTAATTCTATTTTTTTGTTTACTTTGATTGAATTTATTATGATTGTAAGTAGTTGGGAATTATATATCCTTAATGTATTATATAATTTTTTGTTCATTTAATTTTGTACATTTTACTTGGTGTTTTTGCTATTTTATGTGATTTCAAAATATGACTAACGTTGATTACAAGCAAATTAATTTGATATTGTGAGAAATGTCAACATTGTGTTAATTTTTATTTTTATGAAAGGAAATTAATATAAGAAACATTTTGTAAAGTCTTAATTTGATTTTTAATTTGTGAGATAAAAATAAGTTTTTTCTTTATTATATATATATATTGAATTTAGAAATAAGGTTTGAATCCATTACATTATCTTAGATAGCTCAACTAAGAATGGATGAGATCGAATTTATTAAGGTCCATGCTAGGAAGTAATGTGTTGTAAAATTATGTGTATATAAATAGAGAGAAGTTTGTTCTAAGATTTTATGCTAAAATATTTTATGCAATGAACACTTTTTAGCATTGTTAAGTATTAAAATTTAATGTGAAATATTCTGTTGTAATTAAATTTTCAATCACTTGGTGTTAAAATCCTTGAATAAGATTGTATTCGTTTTATTTGTATAATTTTGTTCATGGTTTTTTACTTATTAAAAAATTTTGGTGGTAGAAATTGAAATAAATCTAAGTTATTATTTGAAACTGAGGATTTTAAATTATTTTACTTTTAAAACTTGATTTAATTATATTAAGCATTTTATCTTCTTTATTTTCTTATGTATTTTCTTGATAGTTATCTACTTTTTAAAAAAGACCTGTATGCATTTAATTGTATTTGTTATATAAGGTATTTTTAATTTTATTGTTATGTATGAATTTCTAAAAAATGAGTGTAGGTAATGAGTTTGTAGGTAAAAATAACATTTTACGTTAAATAAAGAGTTAAAAATGGAACATATTTTAATGAATCTTAACTTCTAAGGTAATATTAGAGTGAAAAGTAAATAATATAATTAATTATAATTAAAAAAATCAATAATAATGTAAAATAGGTATACACTGGAAAATATGAATAAAAATTATTAATCATAAGTAATAAATTACTGATAAATTGCAGAGTGACAAATATAAAAAAAATTTTTATGCAAGAAATGTACAAAAATATTTTACTATAACATTGAAGTTTTTTAAATCATTAATTTTTGTTTGATTCTATACTTGATAAATTGTAAAACCTTAATGTCATTAAATCGAAAATGAAATATTTATATTCTTATTAAAAAATCTAGATATATCCCTGATTCTATATTTTTAATTGTAATATCTGATAAATTTCTGTTACTACTGAATGATTAATTACTGAAGTTAAATATATATAACTGCTGTGACTTTTTTATTTCTATATGTCATCTATGGGAGGTTTTTTTTTTTTCCTTTTCAATTTTATGTAATGTATTTTTTTAAAATTACAGCTCATCTTTTAATGACAAGAGGATGCAGTCTTAGTCTCAAAACAGATAAGGGTGAAACTCCATTACATTTAGCTGTTCTAAGATCCGATTATAATCTTGTGAAATTGTTGATAGAAAATAGAGCTGATGTGACAAGTGTTGATCATCTTAAGAAAACAGCTTTACACTATGCTTGTGAAATGAGTTGCTTAAGTAATCTTTTATTATTTTTTATACTTCTAACAAAAGTTAATACAATTTATATATAATACTTTGCTTATAAATAACTATTAGTAATCATGTGTAAGGGGAACATCATTTAAACTACTGGGGTAAAAGTACTGCGAAGCTGTTTAAGCATTTGTATCTTTTCCTTTAATAATAAATACAGTCAGGCATCCATTTTACAAACTCCTATTTTTGCTAACTTTTTCCTGGAACTAAAAGCAGAAGAATATTGAAACATGAATATCTTTTTAACAAATTTTCCACATAATGAAACTTTTTCAAGATTTAGCAACTTTGTTTAAAAAAGGTCCAACTGTGTTTCAGGCAAAATACTGCTTGAAATTAAATTTTGCATATGGAGTATTAAATTTTTACCAATGAGTATTTTCCTTTTAATCATAATAAAAAGTGCTGGAAATATCTAAAGATTTAATTAAAATTTAAACTTGTTTGGAAATATTTCACAACATTTTGAAAAATTTGCCAAGTTTAGGAAAAGGTAGCTCATGAAGATCATTCTTTTTATCAATAAATCAAAGCACATTTAAGGTTTGGAGCATTTGGAATAGAGATATCTTATTAGTTTTTAAAGTTAAATAGTATAACTTGTATATTGCATAAATATATAAATTTGCTCCTCCTTTATTATTACTTTATTTGTTGTTTTTATGAATTTTAAAATTTGAAATGTTTGAAAAATTAAAACTTAGTTATAGCTATTGAATAAGGAAGTATTAATTCTTCTAAAAAATTGAAAAGTTATATATTTCATGGATCTGTTTATTTCAGTTTAGAATAAAAATGAAACCAGATCAGTTCTTGGACTGTTAATTCTTAAGCAATATAGAAATTTGTTTTTGTAATTAAGGCTATGACAAAATTATTTATATTAAATTTGTAAAATTTCTTTTGAACAAAAAACTTGAAATATGAAGCTCAAATCATGATTTTTACGTATAGTTATAAATTTGACTGTATTTATAGGAATAACTTAGAAAGGACATATGTTATTTTTAACAAATGTCATTTGGAAATACAAGTCAGATTTTCTTACACTTAATTTAAATGTTTAGAGGTATGAAAGTGTGAAATTATATAAGGTATTGTGACATTGAATAGTAAAAACTCATTCTCAGAAAAAATTTTGAACTTGTTGATGGTTTTAAAATCTTGCATTAATAAGATTTTTAATTTCTTATGGGTGTATTTCACAAGAGTTCTTCGTATTTATAAATATAAAATTTTTCCTTAATTCTCTTGTTTTCAGTAGCTAGTCTAATGAAATAATTTAGCCAAGTCTTGTGAGATGTTAAACTATTTTCTAATGAGACAGGACTAATGTAGAGGCTAATCTTCCATGTTATTACATACCTGCCAACTTTTATGCTTTACATTTGAAGATTATGCTCTTCAACCATTTGTTATACCTTTACACACAGATCATTCATTTTTACACATTTTTGCAAAATTAACATCTGTCAATGATATTCTTCCCCACAGCAATTATTTGTTGTTTTATATTCACAATGATGGGAATATGAGTAAATGAAAACTAAAGAACTCACTGCTTGTTAAAAATTTAAGTTTTAAAAAAATAATAAATTTGTTCTTTTGTTAGCTATTGATTCCCAATTCAAGTTTCATTAAATAAAACATTATTTTCCCCTTCTTTTGTAGCAACTTTCTAGAACTCATCTTACTTTGTGCTTTTCAATCTTTGATTCATATGGCCAAATGATTTGTTTTCATTGATTAATCTGTTTACCACACAATATCTAGTGGGCAAAATGCACTTTCAAACATACAAAAAAAATGTTATAAAAAGGATTTTGAGTGTATTGATGTATATTATAAAGAGAGAAAGAATGCATTTTGTGTTACATGTGTCATACTGACATAATCATTTGTCTCAGTGGCTGATAAGGCATTGACCATCATGCGAGAACTCAACATATCACAAATGATAAATCAACTAACAGTTGCTCAAAATGAGATGGTTTCACCCTCAGAATATCTTTTTATAGAACATAATCTATCTTTGACTATAGCTGATTGTGCCAGTCCTCTTTTTAGAATATATTACTAAAGTTTAATATTGTCACACTGTATGGATGTGGACAGACTAAAACATCTATTCTGATTAGTGAACTAGCTTTTAGTCAGAAAAAGTATAGAATTAAATGCATGAAGCAAGGTCCATTTACTACAGCATCTGGTGTCAGTAATGATACAAACTAGGAATTATTTCACATTATGGTCACTTAGTTTGATCCTGCAAAATGTTTAATTGAAGATGGCCTCTTTTCAATTCCAAATTTGTTTGGGTATTCCACTTTAGAAAATATTAGCCAACTCATTATGGATGAATTTTAAAGAAAAGTGGAAACATTCAATTTTATTTTTTATAGATACTGCTGTAGTACTACAGAGGGAATTGTTATGTATTTAAAGAAGAAAAATAAAAAACTTAAGTGTGTGGGTTGTGTTACTTTGTAAATTTGGCATCGGAAATTTTTTTTCCTTTTATCATTATCCTAGTTCCTTACATGCATAGGCTGATACAAATATACCTAGATTTATTAAAAAGTCTGTTTTGTATTTTTTTAAATTCTATCGGAAGTAAGAAAGAAAGAACTAATTAATGTAAATTACTAATTACTTTAATGTTTTGTTAAATAATATAAAAAAAGTGGGGGAATTATCTTGTTTGCTGTGCAAAGCTAAAATGAAACAGTATAGTACTTAAATATTTTTAAAAAATTAATTTTGATAATGTCCTAAATTTTTTATACTTTTTCATTTGGTTATATTATAAAACAAATTCCTTAGTTGATGGAGAAATTTTTAAAAATGGTGAAGTTGCGCTGAGCTAAAACAAAAAATTTTATTCTTATAAATTTAACAGTGTTATATATATTTTACTGTATTATTTTCTTGGATTCTTAAAGTAATAAATGAAAGTGTTTTGTTATTTATATCTTTTTTTAATTTTAGCTTCTGTACATGTATAATTTTTTATAGATATTATTTAAAAATTGAATAATTGTATTTTTTTACCCTGTGGAACAATAAAATTGCAGCATTTTGAAGAAAAGCAAATAAAACTTTATTGTATGTATTTATAGTGGTAAGGAAGAAAGTGGTATTAAATTTGTAGGCTGTTTTGGAGTGTACAGTGTCCAAAATTAGTACAAACAGCTGCTTCCTCTGGTTGTTACAACTCTAACCTGGTTAGGCATGTCAAACTTGAGCTGGAATGAGAGATTTGCAATATTTATTTCATGTTGCTTCGAGTCTATACACCCTCTATCACAGTAAATGGAGAGCAGTGGCTAGCTAGTCTCACAGCAACTAGAAGTTTTCGATAGACAATATTTCTGGTTGGCCTCTTGTAATTTTTATACTTATTCTTTCGGTTTTCTTTATTTTGGTTTTGGGTTGTTTGCTATCTGCTCTCCATTTAGTTGTGGTGATTGCCACTGCTACATTCTATCTTTTCCATTATGTAGCCCCTTTCCTGTAAATTTTCGTTATTTTGGGATTTGGGGTGTAGATCCCCCCATTGTTGTCCCCATACATCCCCCCATACATTAATTGTTTTAAATATTTTATGTAGAATGTGCTAGCTAGGGTATCGAGGTAGGTCAGGACACAGTGCACAACATGCAACTTTTGGCTCTCTTGTTGAAAGATATCTCCAAGAGGTTTTGAACATAGGACATATCCAACAACCTTAGAAATGTTTTGACATTGCTAGCTCGAGGTGTTAGTATTAAACACACCCATTGGCCAGGGCCAACCAGGGCCTGTATGATGACATCGGATACAAATAGGCAGTGTCTGTTCTCCTTAGTGCCTCCAGATACAGATATGTGGATCATAATGCTGCACACAAAATTGGTTCTCATCCGAAAAAATTTTGATACCACCACTCTCTCTTGTGTCTGACCTGCTGCGTAGAGGGACAGATGCACGTAAAATCTTTCGTAACTCAAAGCTCTCATGGTGGCATATTGTGGAAGTTTGGAGACTGGGGACTCAGCTCAGGTGTTGTCCCTGTCACTTGGCTAATGTTCAAAATTATAAGGACAGTTGCCAATAGCCTTTGCATTATTTTAGAGTGTGGCATTAATAAAAAATATCAGTCCATTCTTGTTTCAATGTTCTTCAGGATCACATTCATGCAATGATGTAAGCAATCTTTCCTGATAGCTGGCTCTCAAGAAAGATTGCTTAAGGATAAGGCTCTCATTCATGAAAAGCAAAGCTCTTTTCAAGTTGATTTAATGAAAATGGTTTGCTTTGGTGTTCTCGGTCACCTGATCTTAACATTTTTTAAAACTATTGGAACATTTTGAGTGATTAATATGAGGACTACATGTGTCTGTATATGTGTGTTTCTGTGTCAAACTGTTGTTGTTCATAAAGTTTATGATGAATCAACACTGCATTAATAAAAATAATTCAGATTTCATGTATTTATTTTGTCTGTGTGCATGTAAACATGCAATTCATAATGAGGGTTCATATCTGCAATACGTAATGGATAATAAAAAATTAAAATGTTAAATTTTTGATGTAAAAATTGTTTTCAGCTATATTTTTTTAAATTAGTCTCTGTGTGTGTTTGTGTATCTTTTGTATGTAAATTTTTTTTTAATTCTAGATGCTAAACATGTAATTGCTAAAAATTTATTCTAAGAATTTAATGTTATAAAGGTATTTTCATCACAATTTACATTTTAAAATGTTTAGTCACAAATGAGAATTTTTTCTTAAGGTGTAACTATCAATGAAAAACTAGGCTGCAATTACAAAATATTAATTATTATTTTAAATGACAAAATTGATCTAAACTAATAAATTAGAGGAATAGTTCTTGACTATCTCTTCAATTACTATATTTTGCATGATTATGGTCATTATTATTTGACAGTTGAATGACTTTTCAGTTGAATTAATTTTATCTATTTTAATCATGTGATATGTGTTTATATTCTGTGTATGCTAACTATTTACAATTCATAGCTTTCTCCCAAATATTTATAGTAATCTCATCAAAATATAATCTGCAAAACAATTTTGAAATCATTCAGTTGAAAATTTACTATTAAAATTTTTTTGGTGTAGAAAGTAGAAAAGCTTCTGGTATAGACTTGTGCTGTAAAGAATTTATTCTTTTTAATGTAACTATATAATTCTGTTTTTATATTGGTTTGACATTCAGTTTTTATTTTAGAAATTGCAGATCTATTGCTAGAGCATTCAAGTCCTACAATAGTCAATATGAAAGATATTGTAAACAAAACTCCTTTAATAATTGCTTCCTTTTTGGGTTGTACTTCAATGCTAGCACATCTACTTTCAAAAGGTGCTAATATTAATGCAGCAGATTCTATTGGAAACACTCCCTTAATTTACTGCATGTCTAACAAATATTGTTCAACTGAAATGGTGAACTTGTTACTGGATGCAGGTGCAAGTGTAAGTTACTTTCTTGAATGTTGCTAATAATTTAAAGCAATTTGTTGTAATATACATCAGTGGTTCTGAAACTTTTTCTTTAGTTTACCTCTTGATCTATATCTTAAAATTTGACATCTCCAATAAATATGCATCTAGTTATTATGTTACTCAGCAGCAGAGATTATACATGTATTAAAAGCTTGTATCTAGTAAAATTATTTTAAACAGAATAAGATCCTTCAACCTCTTAACTGCCTAGGGAAAGCTAGGAAATCCCCTCTCCCTGTGCTGTTTTTCCCACAGGCGTGCATTGTTATGCAACTTATGGGGGGGGGGGGTGTTTTTCTACCTAATGTTGTTTAATTTCACTTTAAAAAAGAAAAGGATAAGATAATAAAATGAAATTACAAAAGTTAAAATGTCTATAGTTGCAATATAATAAAAAAAAATTGTAACTTATCTGTTGTGATGTATCCTGAAACAAGTAGTTGAACACACAAACCAGCATCACATTCAATGCATTGATAGTGATATTCATGGTGAATATTTTTCCTTGGGCAAACAACAAATTTTTACTTTGCACTTTTCCTAGAACATGTTGTGGTACTGAAAAATTGTTTAGATATGAATTTCCTCCATTCCTGGAATATTCCTTTTCAAATATGTCATATGTTCTTGGCTCATTTCTACTAAATGATCATTATTTGAAGATGTATGTAATGCAGTATGAAAAACACTGGTCTGTAGCTTATTGATTTATTAGTATTTTTTAAAATTATTTCTTGGGGAAAATAAGGTGTGAAAAAAATAACATTTTAAAATAAGTTTTTCTAGCATATACTATTTAAAAGTCATTTTGTTTTTAATAAATCAAAATAAAATTTAACAAAGATTCTAGTATCTGTGTATTATCTTGTTGATCATTTTCACTCAACACTTGCATGGTGTGGCTTAACAACTTAATGTGTTAATTGCTACTTTTGAGCATATGTGGGATTTCCTGGCCTACCAAATGTAACTGGTTTTTGTTTGGCAGGTACCAGAAAAAATTTTAATGTTTATGTGTGTGTGGTCAACAAAATAATACATAGGTACTAAACATTTCTGTAAAAAGTTTGTTTTTAGTTATTTAGTTTGTTTTTAGTTATATATATATATGTGTGTGTGTGTTCTGGAAAGGTTTTCTTATTAAAAAAGACAGGTATTTTATACATTTGAATTTGAATATTCAATCATTAAAATAAAAATACTTAGTTTAGGGAAATTTTCTAATTATGAAAAATTTTGATTTTAATTGAGGATAAACTCAGGTTTACCTTGTCTGGGCATTTATATTAAATGATTTCATCTGCTATGTGATATTTTGAAAATATATAATGTAATATAAAATATATAAATACATTCGACTCTCAATAATTCAAACCTTCGATAATACAAACCTCTCAATAATTTGAAGTATATGCTCTGCCCCTAGAAAAACTCTTGATATTTCAAACTAAAATAATACGTTTTTGGTACACGCAATATTTTGAAGTAAAATCTGTGGCTGGGCAGACTACAACATACAATAATTCAAAGTTATCTTATAAAACTCTCGACAATTCACACTCACTATCACATACAGTCCTGTAGCAAATAGGTTGGAGCTTACAAGTTTTGCATTGTATTGTCTCTGTGTGTCTCTACTGTAATGTAGACGCCCCTTTGATGACCATCTGTCTGCTACCCCTTCTTTGTTTTCTGGTTAGAAGGCAAAAGACACTTTTATTGTTTTCCTTCTAGTGGACAATAGGTCAACCATCTGTATCTTTCATTTAACACGTGGCCTTGCTATTCATGTGTTCAGAAAGGATTGCCCACTTTTGTGAAGAGCAGATGCATAGGTTTGTGTGTGCATGTATTGAATGTGTTCTTTTAAAAACAGGACTTTTAAATTCTGTACAATATTTATACTGTATAATATGTACTTTTTAACAATACTTTAAAATAATTTAAAACATATGTACATTTGTTTTATTACATAGTTTCAAATTTAAATGTGTCAGAAAAAAAATTTTCTTTGTGTATTTCGGGAGTTTTTTTGCCCTCTTGACAATTTGAAGTTTCTCATTGGTCCTTCTAATTTCGAATTACCGAGAGTCGACTGTATGTATAAAATATATTACACATATAATATATACCCCACTATGATTGATGCTCTTTTAATTCAGCATTGGAAACCTGACACACACATGGTAATAATTTGGTAGATGATGCGAGATCTGCATCCAGTTACATGCAGCAATTTATCTCTTATTAGGGTTTAATAACCTATATTACACCTCTCCTACTACATATGGGAATTAGCAGAACTTAAACAAATTTTACAATATTTATACCCTCTTCCACATCTGCTTTTCAGTTCACGGACTCAATACCCATTTAACTCAACTTTCACTTGCCCTACACATAGACATTTTTTTATACAGAATCCTCTATGTGGCTCTTGCCAGTGTGGCTTTCTATTTCTTATAATTTAATTGAATGCCCACTTTATGCATCATATAGAATTGCCTTTTTTAAGAAAAACTTTCTTGTTTTTTTTTTCATTTGTAATATTTATATTTTGTTTGGTGCTCCAAAAAAGTTCAACTTTCATTAAGGATAATCAACAAATCTACGTTGTGCAACTAAATATAGGCAAAATGTCAATAATTTTGAGTTTTAAAGGCTTTACAAAACTAATAGAATTTGAGCCACATTATGGAATCTGATATGCTTAAGGTTGATTATTTTTACATAAATTAATTTTACCGATTCCCTGAATTTTTTAAAAAAATGAACTTGAGTAAAAACAATACTTTTAGAAATTTGATACAATTCTGTTAAAAATGAAAAATATTAAGCAAAATGATACTAAATTCTAAATAAGATGTGAAGGGAACATTAAAATTAACTTAAAATGTTATTATATGTTATGTGTGCAGGAAATATAATTTATTCTTATTGCCACAAAAGATATGTGTATAATTTCAATGATCAAAGTTATGTATGATGAGTTGTATCTCAAACTATAAATAAGTGTATCTTACAACCTTCAGTAATTTTTAAAAAAATTCACACTCTCTGTATTATTTTAAATAGGAATATTATTTGAGGTATAGTAGGAGGAAATAAAAAAACAAATTACTGAATGTTCATATTTGTCTATCAGTTGCATTATGTTTAATGTCAGAAAATGAAAGTTTATGTAATATTAAATCATTCTAATCACAACTATATATGGTAATTATTTAGGCTCAATTTAATTTAGTAGCATTGTAATTTCAAAAAACTGATCTTATCTCCCTGAGAATTATTAAATATTTTATAATAAGCATTTAAGAAATAAAAACAAAAAAGGCGTATTTTTAACAAGACACGAAAATGTGAAAAAATTTAAATATTGCAAACATTATGTCCCTTCATTGCTTTATTAAGTAATATTATTACAGCATGATAATTCAAAATATTTATTTTCTTTGACTTCATATATTTTATACTAATTTGCTGTAAATTTGAAAGGTCATTTTCATTTATAATTCTTATTTGACCAACATGAATAACATCTTTTTCGCATATTAGTATTCCTTTGGCTTATTAATAATTTAAGTTTCCATAAAAAGAGAAATTTTTAAAATGAATAGAAAACAAAAATATTTTTAGAGTATCTAATGGAGAGTATTCTTATTTATATGAAATTTATCATTGAAATAATTTAATTAAACAATTGATGCAAATTAAAACTTTTGATTATATCAGTATGTACAATTAACTACTGATACATTTCCTTTCAGATCCATCACTCGAATGATGCTAATGAAACAGCTCTTCTATATGCATTGAGGGTATTTTCATGTGGTTCTTTGTACCATTCTAATCCTAAATATCGGGACGTTTTAATGCTTTTAATAGAACGTGGATCTAATGTCAATGCAAGAAATCGACTTTGTGAATCTGTTCTTCACTTGGCTGTATGGTTTCAAGATGAAACTTTGATTCGTAAACTGCTTAATCACGGTGCTGATGCAAATGCATTTACACCAGTTGGTGTGGTTCCTTTAGTTTATGCATGTAAGAAAGGCCCTCATAAAATTCTTTCCTTACTTATGGATGCTGGTGCAAAATTTAATTTTGGTTTTTATGGCAAATATTTGGGGCGTAGATGGCCACTTCCTCCAGAAGAATTCAATCATCCATGTGGAAAGTTTCTTTCACTGTTATTCCAGTTGTTAGAAAAATCAAGTGGACAGCCATCCAGTCTGAAAAATTTGTGTAGAATTTCTATTCGCAAAAGCCTTTCAAAAAATATGGAAGAAAAGGCTCCACGTTTACCATTACCTTTATGTCTCATCAGATTTGTGTTATTCATTAATTAATGTTTTTCGACAGATGTATACTATTTTACTTATGAACTTATATATCAATTTTGACAGTGTTACTTACTAAACTCCTCATTATTTGTTTTTATTGTTATATACACATGCAAATATATTCCTTGAATCAATGCTTATTTTTAAGGAGCTTTGGGAAATATGCTGTGTTTGATCACATTTATGCTTGGAATTATTTCTCTCCCTCCTTAATCTCAAGAAAGTATTTTACAACTTTCAATATCTCCCCTCCCCCCAGTATTGTACAGCAAAGTGTCATTAAATTAAATGGATCATCAAAGTAAGCATTTTGCTGCATGTGAACTATGTGTACAATTCTTTTACAATAAATATGAACTGTTATGATTATTGATATGTATTTGATTTCGGGGCTTTCTTTGTAGCTAATATAACATTTACGAGTCATCCAGTGGCGTAACAGAAAATAATTGGGCATTCCCTCCCCCCGCAAGGTCAGGTCTTGGGCCCCAAGCCAATATATATATATATATATATATGTGTGTGCTAGAAAAAGTCTGCATTCATCTACTACTGCATACATAAACAACAAAACAAAATTTAAAAACCAGAATTTGAAAAAAAAATTTAAATGATATTGTATTTAGTTCATTCCAAGTATTGAGAATAACAAAAGTAAACTCTGTTTTTTCCCCATAGATTTTGAAATAAAACAGATTTATAGCGATACCAACAATAATCAAGTAGAAAATGTCTGCGTTCACTGTTTTAGTAGTAATTATAAAAATTATTTAAAAAAGATAATGAGCTATTTAATAGCTAGAGTGGTGTAAGGGAAATAATAAGGCCCACCCTCTCGCAAGGTCAGTTTTTGGACCCCAAGCCAGATATTACAAAGGATTACAAAATCAACATAATACACATCACCTAAAAATATTTAAACATTAAACTTATAACTGAATACATAATCAACCTGAGTCTGAATAAATGAAGTAAATAACCTTTAACATTAGATAGTATTTATGGTATTTATTAAAATGGAAAATATTTCTAACAACAGTCGAAAGATAACCTGGTAACTTAAATAAAAACAATACATTAAGAAAGACACGAAAACTGTAAAATAATTTTCATTTTCAAGTTCTTGCAAAAGAAAAAAGATATCGCTTACCTTATTCTTTACGACAACTTTCTTTAGATAGAGTATCCTTATCAGCTGAAATGTCCGAAATTGTGTTTTTTCTAGTGAATTAATTTTCATTTCCATGATTTGTTGATCAGGTTCACTAGTATTACTATTAATAGTACTTGCACAAGATTATGCACTTGCAGATATAAAACTTATCCAACTTTGCACATTTACTATTTATATTATACTCCTTTTCCTTTCGAATAATTCGAAAGGAAAAGGAGTATAATATAAATAGTAAATGTGCAAAATTGAATGTTTGAGAAGTTTTTTTAACTCCACTCATTTAAAAGCCGCATTTCTTCTTGTCCAATTGACAAAATACCATTTTTTGAACCAAAATATTAAATTCCGATAAAAAAAAATACAGTTCTAATTATGGAAGTGAGATGTGGAAATGTTTTTATCGTTAAGGAACACACCCTAAATTTAAGTGCATTGAAAAAAAATAGAGATGCCTGTTCTTTATGAAAGCAATTTTTTGAAACGTTTCTCATTATGCTTTATTTGATTGAATACTCTTAAATCTGACCAAATTATTATTTAAATGCTCTCTATGGAAAAGCATAACAGATGTACGTTATTTGCGACTTCGCTAAAAGAAAATGAAATACAGGAGGGCGAGGGGGAACTAAAGTTTCCAATAAGTTACTCTGCAACTTCAGTAGAAAGTGAATCATGTCTTTTTTTCTCTCTACTGCTTATGTAAAGTATATACTATAATAAATAGTGATGATTTCTTTATCTTCCTAGCATCATATCCCCGATTCTCCATCTGACTTATTTTATCTGTTAGTAATTTGGGCTTGAAAAAACACCACTGAAGAAAAGTATCTCGTCGCTGGGATTACAGTACATGAAACCAAATGTTTTTTGTATTTGGTTATTGGATCAAAGATAACTAATGAGCACATTTAGATTTTGAATGACGTTAGATCGCCAACTGTAAAACCGTTTAAAAGTTCGATTTTAAGAAAATGGAAAGCGAATTTTGAGAAAATCTACATGAAGGGCGTCAGTCAGGTTTTGCCCCCCCCCCCCGCAGTGCGGGGGTGTACGTTACACCACTGGAGTTATCTGTGATGTTAAATGTTTGGGAAAAAGTAGGAAGAATTTTTTTTTCTTTCAACAAGTTATCAGTGATTTTATTGCATGTTCTTAAAAATCAAATCTGTAAAATATCTTCCATTGGATTGCTTAGTTGATGCTATTATTTTACAGGAAAGTCTACTGTACATTGACATCAGGACATTTGAAAAGGAGCAAATTTTCTAAAAGCAATGCTTGGTTAATATATGCTGCCATTCAATGTTTAAAATTCAATTGGTGGTAATTTTGTGAGGTTATTTGAATGAGACATGCTTTCTAACATTTTGAGATGGCAAAATGTTGGATGCATTAGTTAGTCTGCAATAAATTTTATTTTACTGAGAAATCCCTGCTCTATTATTTTGACTTCAAGATTGAAAAGATTAGTACTGTAATTTCGGTACTTGCATTTTATCTAAACCAGTGGTCTTCAAACTGTGTTCCACGAAATTTCTGGGCTCCACGAGGCACATCCAAGGGTTCCCTGAGTTACAGTAAAAAATTTAAAAGAAAATTATAAATTTATGCAAAATGGATTCACATTCTTTGTGAAATTTGTATGACCACAAGTACCTCAAGTTCATTCTAATCATTAAAACTGAAAATTCTATGTTTACATATTAAATTTATTTTGTGATACTTTTTATAAACTTTTATTATAAGTTAATAAAAGAATATTAAACTGCTTTTTTTTTTTACTATTTTCTATATTATGATTCTATTGTTTAATCATCGCGGTCCAACGAAACGAAATTCGTTCGTACCATGTATTGCACATTTAAATAGTTTTCTAATGGAAAATGAATCTTTTTCATTTGAGGGGTAAAAACACCTAAAGTTAAGGAAAGAGGAAATGTTATCGACAAATAAAAAAATTCAACATTAAAATCTATTTTTAAGCAAGAACGGCTCCTAAACTTTAAATTGGAAATCCATGCAAAATAACAGGATTTCTCACAGAGTTAAAAACATCATGCCATTCAGAACAATATACTTAAGTGAAAAATATTTCTCAATCTAAGTGACTACAAAATAAATTATAAAAAAACAAATTCAACACAGAATATGGAATGCAACCACAGATCATTTCAACAGGCCTAAATTTCTACACTTTGAGTAAAAAAATGATAGCACATATCCCAGTTAGTAAATAAAATGCATGAGTAGATGACAATTCAATTACAAATTATATTATTGAATAAATCACTTTATATATATTTATGTAAAATTTCATTAATTTTTTACTACACAAATACAATTCTTTTCTTTGTCCTTACATAAAGTACCTAAAAGCTCTTATCTACTTTAAATATTATGCTAAAATATATTCTTCTAAGGGTGCATAAATGTTCTGAATGGGGTTCCTCCGAAACATCTTATAGCTCTAGGGGTTCCGTGAATCCAAAAAGTTTGAAAACCACTGATCTAAACTATTTGGTACTGCATATTATCTAACTCATTGGTGCATGAGGGCTAAGGCCTATTGTGCCCATTTCAGTTTTCATGACCTTGGGCACCTAGGTGCATGAACAGATGTTCTGATCAGGCAGTCAGCCTGAAGTGAAACCCCTGGTGTTTAGTTTCCAATCGTGCTCAGTACTCATTTATCGACCCACTGAAAGGCTGAGTCGACCTTGCCCAGCCCATGGATAGAACTCTGTACCTGTGGTGTGGAAGTGTATTATATACTCATATATATATATATACTGGGCTATTTTTTATCACTGCCGAAAAATTTGCTCCTTGCAAATCAGACCATGGTATCAAAACAAAGACTTATGTGTTTTATATTTAAAAAAAAAAAACCATTCAGTGCATAAGTACCATAATTTTATTTTGTCTTTAAAAAAATTGTTTAAATATTCTTTTACGGTTTTTGTGTTATTCGTTCTGTGTACATATAGTGAAATTAAAACATAAAATTTGACAACAGTATAACTATGCCATGTATATATGTTCAGAAAGAAAACTAAATTTTTAAGTGAATCTCAGAAGTTCAACATTAAATTGATAAACTGAATTTTTTAGTTATGTTAACTTACTAATTTTGAATTCAGAGGTATTACTGTATCAATCATTTCATATAATTGGACCATTTTATAAATATGAAATAAGAGGTAAAAACTGTCATGTTTTTAAATTAATGCAATTGTTTTTGATACAAAAAACTTTTAAATAAGGAATGTTGTAGGTGACTTTTAACCCTCTCATTTAAAAAATTAGAAAAACTGACATACATTGAAGTCTTTGTAAAATTAGTAGCTCAAAGGGTTTTGAGTATTTTATAAAGAGGCAGGATAAAATATAATCTATAATAGAGAGAACTTAGAAGTGTTCTAAAATATGAAACTTCGGAACTAAAGAATCAATATTTGAGTGTTACTCGAAGATCGGGATGGAATAAAATGTGGATCGGTATTTAACACTAATGTCACAACAAGAAAAAAAAAAGTGTTTCCATAAACATAGTTTATTGAGAAGTAATAAAAAAAATTATTTTTGAAGCAGAAGCCTAATTTATAGGTAAAAATGCTGCAACGGAAAGACATTCCAGCAACATTTTCTTTCCTTACATAATTTCGGGAGAATTCATAAAATCGATGAGAGATACACTTAAGCAAAGATTTATCCTCGATAGAAGTGGCAAAAACATTTCCCTAGCTGGTTTTACAGTTCTAAGGCAACTCATAAATTATCATCAGATTGCTGTTTAGATACAACAGAATAAAGACTGAATCTAGGCAAGAAAATATAGACAAATAATTTCTCTGGCAAATAGAGCTAAATGCACTACTCTCAACGAAGTTCTCGTTGAAAGAGGAATAACATACCCAAACTCATCTACCTTCATCCATCAACACTTGTTACTACAAGGTTTATAATTAATAGTCGTATTGTAGCTTTAGTGTATCAAATTGCATTTTATTGCGTGATAAATATTATTATATGGGATGAAATAGAAATTATGATGAAAATTAGGTTACCAAATACTGGTTTGAAGCACTGTATTGAATGAAAAATATCAGTATTGAGGAAGAAGAAATAACAGAAAACTGGAGAATCTTTTGAAAAAATTTAAGCACAAATATATTGAAATTGTCACGAGATAATTTGAGCACGAAAAATAGGACTTACCTTAACAATCCAATGAAATTTGAAATACTTACGCAATAAGCCCTTTAGATTGTAACAAACCTCAAGTTTTAAGGTAATTACATTTTCTCATATTTTGCAATATTTTATAGATATACAGAATAAACTATTTTGAGAATCATTAGCGTATTTAGATGCTCTCTTACCAAAATGTTATTTCTAAAATCTTTTAACCTGCAGTTTGTGGCACTTCAGATGAATCAAAGTCTTTCAATGTGGTCGATTACGGCTAATGCCCAATGACTTTTATTTATGCTGTTTTTCTTAACATTCTTTCCAGATAAAATTTGACAAAAATATTTTTGTCAAAACACCTATTTATGTTATTTAAAATGATAAAATTCTTATAAAAACATATTTTTCAGAAATTGTTTGGTTTTCTTACTCAATCAATTCATGTCTTTCTCACTGCAGTGTTGGAATCCATCACCGTTTTTAATCGGTTGTTTGTTGTTGTCGTGTATGACAGGTGCAAAGGTGTATATAACAAAAATAAAGGTAGAGTCAAAGGCGTGAATCACTGCCGTGGCAACATCCATGGCACGATCCGAGTATAGGATATCCATGCTGTAGTCATTGTCTATTTTGAAGGGCACCAGCAATTGAAGGACTGGCTAAAGGTGTTTCAGGATCAGTTGCTTGCCTGGGCGGTTACCATTCCACATATAGTCTGGATCAGGCGGAATCTTCATGCCCATAAAATGCTGTCCATAGTCTGGTTGTATTTATTGTAATTTCTCGCTCTCGTTATTCTGGCGGAGATTTTTCGTGGTTGAGCCAGATCTTTGTTTGCGTGCGTTGGCATCAAGACTGTCGAACCTTACAGTTCAAGTCTTCTGCAAGCTTCATTGGCAAGGAATCGGCCATCTCCTTCCTTCGATATCAACATGGGCCGGGATCCACTGGAGGTGCATAGTTGCTTAATGCGCAATGGAAAATCAAAGAGAATTGATTTCTTAGTGGGTCCATTTTCCTTTCTTGATAATCATTTGTTTTCTTTGGTGGATTCATGAAGTGCATGGGTGACTGGCTTTAAAAATTGTTTTAGCTACGATTGTATGAAGGCTTTCGATTGGTAGTGGCAGCTTAAGCAAAGAAATGTTGACTGGCTTAGTACGCTGCGTGAACTTAGTTTAGATCTCCCGTCGAATACGTAAATTTATTAGCATCTGGTTCCGAGGACTACACTGCAAATTGATCCTCGGAACCAAACTATCAGCGTCGAGTTGGATGAGCTTAGGTACTGCTGTCGATCATTGTCGCCAAGGTAATCTCCCGAAACCTCCATGGCCGTAGAAGCCTAGTGGTTATGATCACGAACTCGAAGCGTGGCCGCGGTAGCCTGGTGGTCAGGGTCACGGACTCTTGGATAGCTTATCTCGAGTTCAGGCCTAGCACCACCCATTGAGACCGCCGGGCAGAGCGTGCCGATGCACGTTAAATATGTCGAGGCTCAATCGTCCTCCCGTTAGTGTGGTGTGGCAGTTAGGAGAGGAGGTGCCAGCTCAGCTGTCATTCTCGTCACTTGATTGTGGTTCAAAATTGTGAATCCGTCACCGAAAGCCATCGTGTTGATGAAGACGTTAATACTCACGAACTCATAACCGGCATGTTGTGGGTTCGAGTCCTGGGACCACTGAAGACTTGTCGTGTATGGGAAGATAGTAGATCTGTTCAGATGAAGTTCTTCCTTTGGTGTGGTGTGGTAGTTGGTAAAAGAGGGTCCTGCTCAGATGTCCTTGTCACTTGACTGAAGCTCGAAATTACCAATAGCCCTCGTGTTGCTTTGTAGTGTCCCACCCAAAATGTCTGTACGGGATTAAAAGGAGTAGTTAATTAGCTGATAGGTTTTTTGAGTAATACTTAATGGTTTCTTAGTTCCATTCCAGATTCAGTATCCAATTTTATTCTGGGTCGTATGAGAGAAAATAAGAACAATGGGTAGTCCAATCAGATAAAAAAAAAGTAGGATCTTGTGGTAAACCAATGGGTCCTGAAGAGAACATGACAACCTCTTTAGAATGGTTTTGAGAATCTGCCTGGAAGAGGGATTACAATACGTAAACACACTAAATTGATGAGTGGCTCTGCAATAAACTATGAAACTAAAATGCGTCTTTCTCCATAGTGGTGACCCAGTGGCTTCACGCAAAACTTTAAACTTCTGAGAGTCTTTTCCTAAATCAATGGACATTGTGTGAGGTGCGATAGATGTAACTATGACTACAAAAGGTGTGGTAGTTCTATAAATGTATTGAACTGGTTATGAGCAGACTTTGAGTTATGGGCTCCCATCTACTCAAGCAAGAGCATGGACTGTCATATGATAGTTTATTGAGCGACAGTTGGTACGCATCGCTCCTTCAAGTTGATCATGCATACTGAAAAATATACTTAAACAATAGGGATACTAAGCGCCATCTGCACATGCAGGTCGTAACAGACATGAAATTAACAGTTACATCAATTGCATTAATTAGGGGCTTCATTCTTTGTTCATGGACCTTCCTTGGTTTCGATTTCATGTGTGGCACACATCCTCGGTTGCAAATGTTTAACAGATTAGTGGGTCTTTTTGAAGTGATCACTTCTTTAGGCGCGTTTCGCTGAAGAGTGAACTTGTATGAAGCCTCACGCTCGGGAATGTAACGCTCATTCGACTTTTTTCGTCGGAAATTGTGTTTGGACGGGGTCGGTCAAGATTCAATAGTCCGCGACATACATCTCTAAAAAGAAATCACGTGACCAAAGGTGGGGTGTTTTCCCCCGGGGTTTCAGTAATACTCAGTCTTCCCTCTTGTGTGCTTATATAGTTAGTTTTTTGTTTCCCAAAAGATGAACAGTTGATACAAACTTTGAAAAAGACAGTGACCCTAGGGAATTTAAAAGTAAATCAGATGATATTTATGTGGAAGAGTATCAATTTTTTTTTGTACATAAGCGGGTTATTGTGTGCGTAATATAAAATTCGAATGATCCGATTGCAGAAAAAAATTTCTTGTGAGTAAAAAAATCAACTTTGATTCATAAAATGTCAACGGGACAATATATTTGATTCTTCTGGATAGAGGAAGTTTAAAAATGCCCACAGACATTGTTATGAAAATCATTTCAACGCAACATTTCATTTTTAATTTGTTAAAATCGAAAAGATTAGAGTCAAAATATCTTAAAGTTGATTGCCAATTATCTTGCTTTACAAGCATAACAGAAGCATATCTGGAATTACATGAATTGTGGAATATCTTGCATTCGTTTCATTCATCTTCTGTAAACTGTAACACACCTGCATTTTCATATTTTTGAAAAAATATTCATTAAATTTGGGAATATATGCTTAAATAATTATTCAAAATATCGCAGTGAAGAAATTTTAACGGCGAAGATAATCGAAAATGAAGAAATTTAAGGCAAATTAAATTTGTTTGCTTTTTATATTTCCCTGTTTTATTTTTTTTAATGTTCAATTATCGATTCGTATTTTGTTCAATGTGTGCATGTACTTCCTTATAATTCATTTTATTATACTCTATAGAGAATGGATGTAGCATCAAATACTACAGAGTCATTTGGGTTTAATAGTCATGTATCGGAGAAATTTATACAGCGAAATGTAGAGCAGAAAATGGACAAATAATTCTAATGGTTGCTATTTATATTTCACTAAATCAAAGTGTAGACAAAATTATCGAATTCATTCACAAAAATTTAGTTGCCTACACTGAAGCCGGATCGGCTCTCTGAACAAATTACCTATGATTTTAATGTAGATTTTTCAAAAGACAAATCAAAAACAGTTTATTATTTAAATTCAATTTAACTATGCCAAATGATCCAAGTGAAAGCACGACGAGTATGAAACAACGCTTGACGGAGCTTTTTTTTTTTTTTAGGTATTTAAATAATTTGAATTTATGAAGTATTTATATATATACAACCTTATTTCATCTACCATAAACTTATTGTTTCCTTCTTAGAATACAATTAATTCATGAATATGATTGTATATTTTGCAAAAAATATTACTTCATGAGTACAGACATATGAATGAATAATTTTATATGATAATACTAAAATCTCCTTGTTTTTTATTCACCGAACTAATGCCTGAAATAACATTACAAAATTTGAAGTTTTCACTTCTATCGTGTGGTCATAAGTACACACACTTTTTTTCCCTCTGTTTCATTTTTCTGAGCTTTTGATTTAACTTGAATTGTTTTATCAATTTAATATTTTACTTTCTTTTCATCTTTAATGTTATATTTTTTGCTCCTAAGAACTTTCTAATGAAATAAGTTTCTTATAATACGAGTTAAAGATATCGTGTACTATAGTTGAAAATGAAAAATTCTGATTAACTATAATACGGATTATTATAGCGATATATTATTGAATATATATCTATTTCATTATTTATTTTGTTCTAAAACTTTGCTCAATGTCGGAAGTAAGTGCTGTACAAATACCAGCAAAAAAGATCCGATCCCAGTTTAAGGTTTTATATGTGCAAAAGTACACATTTTTCCTAGCAACCCCAAAACCAATAACTGAATCTCTAAGTACAATTATATATATATACTAGCTGCATGGCCCGGCGTTGTGTGTGTGTGTGTGCACGGGCTTTTACCGAGGGTATAACTTAATCTCTATGTTAATTTCCTCCTTTCTTTCTGATGCCAGATTTTTTGTGTGGGTGTGACGCGTACGATGTGAGTGCGTGTCATGGCTTTCTCGTTTAACATTTTCAAATTACGAAGTTTCACTACTATTTTAAATTTTGAAGTAAAATTATGGATTTTTTTAAATGTTCGACACCGATATTGATTCATTTTAGAAAAAAATCATAAAAGATGCAAAATATCATTATTTTGTAAAAAAAAAAAGGGTTAAATTCGAATTGTGACGACATAAATGATGTTTGGTATTTTTAAATTTATTAAATCACTGATTTCAAAAGAGAAAAGTATGAACTTTTTTAGTTTATAGATGGTTTATTATCATAATTCTAAGAAATCCATACATAACGGTTGAAAAATTTCGTTTAATGATTTACAGAAAACAATACTACTTTATTTAAAAAAATATTTATTTAAAGCAATACATTTAAATGTATTGCAAATAAACTTATTTAAAATAATGATAACGGAGTAAAAACGCGATTAAATTTTTCACAAATATAATTAATGCAAAAATTCTTATCGTTACCTATTGAAACGACTGTTTATTTCTTTATTGCGTTGTTTTTGAGTGTTAGATTTAAAAAAAAGTTACAAAAAAAAGATAAAAAGCCTTTATTTACACATTTAAAGTATGAAATTCAAAAAGAAAATAATACTATGTGATAAAAATATGTTTCAGAATATTTCCTTATATTTTTTATGATATATTTTTCTTATATTCCACTGTTCTTCAATAAATCAATCTTTAAGAATAAAAAAAATTATCGGTTGTGATGCGTTATATGCATGAGCATCCCGCCGCAAACAGCAATGTTATGAAGGAATTCCCCTTTTTCTGCATCAGTGAAAGACCAAAGCTATCTCAACCTTTCCCGTGTTCCAAACAGAAAGCTAACGCAAAGTGACTTCGACGCAATTGAGAATTTTTTTAAAGTTTTCATTTTTTTTTTTGAGGGCTTAACTTTCACGTTAAAGTTTTGAAATTTCACACATTAATTGCAAAATCAAAGTACTTTTAAATAAAAAAATGTACAAAAAATTGTTTAAATTACTTCTCGCAAAAACGGTATTTTACAAAAATCACAAAATTTTTTTTAAATCCGTAATTTTTAAGCAAGTTTTTCAATTTTCACACAGACGTTGGACAACATTATTCTACAAACTTAAAAAAAAGTTTCGTACGATGATTTTAATAAATGACGAAGTTATTTAATGTTGAGTTAAAATTTTGAATATTTTTTTAAAAAATCATAGAAAAAAAGTTTTTAGCATTTTAGTTTTTAAAGGACTGATTCAAAAACAAAACCGAATGAACTTATTTAACACAAAATATCGTTTTAATAACAGGAAAATAAATTCATACGCAATGATTTAGAAAAAGATTTTCATAAAAACGCATCGGTCTTAACTCGATTTTAAAAAAATCATAAAAAATAGAAAATATTATTATTTTGCAAAAACAATTATACTGTATCGTGGCGAAAGAAATGATCTTTCCGATCCTGTAATTATTTTTTGTCTGATTTAAAAAACAAAAATCGGATGGCTGTTTAAATAACGTCGAAAATACCGAAAAATTTCACCCTTTGTTCATTCACGACGCTAGGCGGGGAAAATAACGCGCAAGGTTAAGACAATTAAGCGTTTTAAGGTTTTTAATTAATATTTTTTTAACTAATTACAATATCGGAATGAAAAATAGTTTACGTCCTATTGTCAGACCTACTGAATATACGCACAAAATTTCATAAGAATCGGCCGCACTGTTTCGGAGGAGTTTGGTTACAAACACTGTGACACGAGAATTTTATATATTAGATAGTAGTTCATCTCTCTCCCAATACTGTGTCTCTAGTTCGCAATGTCCTCATGCAACCAGATATATGAACAAATAAAAATATCCATAATTCGTTCAGGAAAACTTCTTTCTGGGGAAGAATTAGGTTCGCATAAACCTACCGAATTATTATGTAATATGAAAGGCACGAAGAGTCTTTGAATATGTTGCTGATAATCTGATGGAATTATTCCTTCATCGCATTTACGGTCTTCGGCTCAAACAATTTTAACTGCTGTTTCCGACCTTACGTTAGACAAAGCCACCGACATTGCAGACAGAATTTTTTATAAGTCTCCCCATCTCTTATTAAAACTTTTGTAGTTTCCAATTAAAATGAACATTCATTGGAGTCCAAACTATTTCGTGAAATTGAAAAATTAAAAAATAGATCGCCTTTCAATCTCTTGTGGTCGCTCTCCATATCACTGGAACAAAAATTCCCATAAAAGAATATTTCTAATAAGCGTAATTTTTCGATTTGTGTGTGTGCTGGTTCCACAGGCACTTCGGAAAAAATGTAGAAAAGCGTTTAATTACGCACATGGCATGGATACGAAGCCAGCAAAGAGTAATGGTGACTCATTCTTTTCCCAAAGAATCATGTCGTTTGTTCATTCGAAACTGGATTACAAATCTTTCTTTTCTGGTCGACATTGGCTCTGACGTGTCTTTTAATTCCTACTGTAGTGGTATCATTTATATAAGCCAGTAACAACCTCCGTACTAAGGTGATCCTTTTGGTAGAGTGGTTAAGTTACTCGGCTTCAGATCCAAATGTCCCGGGTTCTATCCTACCGGATAAGCGCGCCACTTCATTGGTGACCTTGACTGAACTCAGAAAAAGGCAACTTTTGAACTGTTGGGGCGTCATCTACCCGCAACAAAAATACTCATCAGACTTACTTGATGCAACTAACTCGGCAGACTCACTTGGCACGGCAAAGTCGTCAGACTCACTTGGCGCAGCTCCTCCAAACACAACAACTGCTCCCGCAACACGCTCGAAAAACAACTACATCGTTAGTTCGCCTATCCACCGACTCACTGGTGGGGTAGTGTGTAGACGGCTAAAAGGTATTTGGGAAAAACTAAACAAAAATATTACTATGGAAGCTTTGTATAAAAAATCTATGAGGGAATATGAACTTTTAGGCCAAAAGGAGGAGATTACAAATGAAGCTATGGAAAAGACTAACTATTACATTCCTCACATCATTCCATACACAAACCAGAGAAGGCATCTACTCCATTAAGAGTTGTCTTCGATGCAAGAGCAAACACAACTGGCTTTTCTCTAAACTATATCCTACTAAACGGATGAATTATTCAACAAGATCTCTTTTCCATAGTCAGTAGATTTAGAAAACATGAGTACGCGTTTAGTGCAGATATTAAAAAAATGTATAGGTAGCTACTTGTTGATCCTAATCAAAGGGATTTATATCGAATTGCTTAGAAAACTAGTGCAGGTGCTCCAGTCAAGACTTATAAATCATCTACCGTAACCTATGGGACAGTCTCGGCGCCATTTTTAGCTACTGATGGGAGGCTGGTAATAAAGATGGTCCCCAACCATTTGTAATTTTGTGTGTTTCCCTTGTTTACAGGATGTTGTTGAAATTCTTTAGATTGGGGTGCTGTCGCTGGCACTCAAGGGTGAACAACCACATAAATTTAATTGAAATTGTAACTTTGCGCCTAGGGACTACCAATAGGGGGTTTTGTCAAAGAGTGCGCGTAAGCACAAAATTGGGAGTTTGGTCCTCCCTTAAAAGACGCCGCGCGACTGTTTTCAACGCTTTTTTTTATCTTTTCTTTAGATCCCTCCATGTAGAAAACTCGCAGACCGCGAGACTCTGGTTGTCACCGCCACCCATCACTTTACCTCCGTTTCAGATAAGTGCCATGAATTCTTATTCAACGTTTCCTTAATTCTTATTCTTGGTTAATTTTTATGCTTAAATTTGTAATGCAATCGTGTAATCTAGAAATGTAATAAACTAAACTATTTTAATTTTATATAATCTGAGTATGTTCATTAAGAGTTGCGTTATCTTTGAATTTTATTAGAATAGATTAGCTCACACTTGTAATGCGGACTAAAAGTTTAATAGACGAAACTGGGTATTATGATAGTTAACTTAAATGAACTAAGTGTTAAAGAGCGCCACATTACTACCAGGACCTTAAAGGCCTTAGCAGATGAAAAAAGAGCGGACTTTCCTGACGCAGCAGATGTGATTTCTAGTGATATTTAAATAGATGATGTTCTTTCTGGAGAGTACATTAGAGGGTGCTAAAAAACTACAAACAAAATATCTCAACTTCTCCTAAGAGGTGGATTTGAGTTGCACAAATGGGTATCAAATAGCCCCGAACTATTGAAAGATTTATCTGCATCTCTTCCTATTTGTTTGATAAGGAATGTCAGGATGCTCCAATGAAAACATTAGGGATGCTATGAGATCCAAAGGTGCATTGTCTTACATACAAGGTAAAGATTGATGACAAAGTAAACTTCTCAAAAAGATATGTACTTTCAGAAATTGAAAGACTCTATGACCCTTTAGGTCGGATTGGACCCATTGTTACAGAAGCGAAGATATTTATACAAGGACTTTGGAAAATAAAATTAGATTGGTGGGAACAGCTACCACCAGATGATATGGAAGAATGGAAGGACTTCTATCAAAAATTTTCGAAGGTAAATAACTTATAAATTCTAAGGTGTACTCTATTTCTTGGAACAGTACGGATTGAGATGCATGGATTTTCCGATGCATCAGAACGTGCCTATGCAGCTGTTGTCTACATTAAATGCTTCAACGTTCTGGACATTCTCAAACTAGACTATTAAGCAGCAAGTCCAGAGTGGCTCCTTTAAAAAACTCACCTTACCCAGGTTGGAATTGTCTGCAGCTTTACTACTATCAAGATTAGTCAAAAAAGTTGTGCCAATTCCACAATTGCCTATTGATAAAATTTGGTTGTGGACGGACTCAACAATCGCCTTGGCTTGGATTAAGACTGATCCTCATAAACTGAAAATATTTGTCAGCAACAGGGTGGTGGGATCCAAACACTTTCAAAAGACTGTCATTGGAAACATGCGAGCTCCAAGAACAATCCTGCAGACTTAATTTCTAGAGGCTGCAATGTAGATGAACTTTTAAAGAATGAGATGTGGTTCTCGGGTCCAGATTTACGAACTGATGAACACGAGGACAATCAACTCCTTCTTATAATGATGAACTAAAATGTGCTGTGATTCTTTCAATTAATGACTGTACTTCAATTTTTTATGAGATAAACTCTTTAATATTACAAATAATTTTATAAAATTAATTAGAATTTTTAGAGAGAGAGTTTTATTTTCAGGTTCTTTAATAACATTAAAGCTAAGGAGCCTTGTAATAAGAATAAATATGTAACTGAAGATGAGTTTAAGAAAAGTACTGAATTCTTGGCTAGAATAGCACAATTGAGTGAATTTAAAGCAGAAATCGATACTTTGAAAAAAGGTAAAGGCGTTTAAAAAAGTTAAGGGCTTTAGATTCTTTCTTAGATGAGAATTCTTTACTCAGAGTTGGCGGAAGGCTTAAGAATGCTGATCTATCATTTGAAGCAAAACATGAAATAATTTTACCAAATAAACATAAAATTACTAAATTACTTTTTGAGCATTTTCATAAGAAGTCTTTTCATATTGGTGCTCAGGGTTCAGTGCATCAAATTAGAATGCAGTTTTGGCCTATTAATAGCAAGGGTATTGCACGAGGAACAGTACATGATTGTATTGGATGCTTTAGACAGAAGCCTACTGGGGTAGATCAAATAATGGGAAATCTGCCATCAGAGAGAGTAGCTGCAAGTGCGCCATTTATAAACTCTGGGGTGGATTTTTGCGGTCCTTTTCAAATAAAATTTAAAAATCAAGGAAAGGGGATATTTTCAAAAGTTTATGTAGCAATTTTTGTATGTTTAGAGATACTAAAGTTATTCATTTAGAGGCGGTGACAGATTTAACAAATGAAGCAATTATTGCAACTCTAAAAAGGCTATGCATCCGCAGAGGCCGCATTTCAACAATAAGGTCCGATAACGCATCTAATTTTAAAGGCTCAGCTGTAGAATTCAATCGTTTTATAAAATTAATTTGTAACAAAAACTAGACCTTAGCAAATTATTTTACTTCTGAAGCGATCCAGTGGAAATTTTATACCTACTCGCTCTCCTAATTTTGGGGCTTTGTGGGAGGCAGGGGTAAAATCATTCAAGCACCATCTCTACAGAACTCTAGTTAATAGTAAAATGACATTTGAAGAATTCGAGAAAATAGTAATTCAAATTGAAGGTATCCTTAATTCACGTCCATTAGTCCCATTGTCAAATAATATTAATGAATATGAAGTTTTAACTCCTGAACACTTTATAACTGGTCGATCTATCAGTGCAATACCTGAGCCCGAAATTTTAGATATTTCAGATAATAGGCTATCTAAGTGGCAGTATATAAGAAAGTGTGTACAAGCTATTTGGAAATGTTGGAAAAATGATTATCTAAATCATTTACAACAGAGAAATAATATTTAAATATAATATTAATGTAGGATGTTTAGTGCTATTAAAGGAAAATGATTTGCCTCCTGCAAATGAGCAATGGCAAGAATTTTGGAGATTATTTATGGAAATGATGGTGAGGTCACACACACAAGAGCAGTTAAACTAAAAACTGCCACTGTAGTTCTCACACGTTCTATTTCAGAAATATGTCTCTTGCCAATAAAAAATAATCATGTAAATTAAATTGTAGTGTAATGTATATTATATTCTTAGAATGTTTTTTCTTGTTGCTTAGAATGTTGTATTTCTTCTTATTTTAGAATATTGTGTTTATTTGTAATTAATTCATTTATGTATTTGTAAACTTTATGTAACAAACTGCATTTTTTAAGTATATTTTTTGAAATATTGTATATTTCAACGCCAGGCGGATTGTTACGTCATCAGCGCACTGTAGCGCCATCTGTAAAAATTTGTAAAATGATATAGTTGAGAGTTGCAACCGAACAAAAGCGGGTGCACTAATAAACTAGGCTTAGAGTTGCAAAAGATTGATTTTTTATCTAACCAGTTCACAATCCACATAACAATTCGACGAAGTAATCACATAGTAACAAAAAGCCCTCCTGTAGTGGCAAAACCCTGAAGGTTGGAGCGAGGTTGCCTAAAAATTGGAAAATAGAAATTTAAAACATGATGCATCAGGGATATTTACGACCTTCGAAAAATAATTACGCTTCCCACTTCACATAATTCCTAAGAAAGGTACTTTAGATAGGAGATCTGTTGGCGATTATGGAGCTCTAAATTCTCAAACATTAAAGGATAAGTATTCCCATTCCTTGAATCGCTGATTTTACAGTTGAATTACATGTGGCTCAAAAGTTTTTAGTCGAATCGATCTAGTGTGTGAAAGCTTATCATCACACAAATTCCCATTCTTCCATAAGATATCCACAAAACGACAATTACCATTCCGTTTGATTTATTCGAAAAAGTGCACGAATGCAATTCGGATTGTGTTTCGCATCAGCAACGTTTTATAGATGAAGTTACTCGAGGAATTACCGCTTTTGTCAATGACATTTTGATTGTATCTAAAAATCCTCAGGAACACACACACATTATCAACATTTAAAAACTTTATATATTTTCAAAATTAGATGAATACGGTCTATGCATTAATGGTTCTAAATGCATATTTGGTGCATCAACAATAGACTATTTAGGTTTTAATCAATCAGAAAAATGAATTAAGCATCTCCACTTAACTTTATAAGTTTAATGTATTCTGGACTTTCTGAAACCAAAACACATTAACTCAATTGCGTAGATTTTTTGGCATGTTTATATATTAACTTCTGTAGATTTTTTTATATCCAAAACCGCACGCGTATACTTCCCATAGTTCAGTTTTTAGAAGGGCATACTAATAAAAAGAAATCTCATTCTCATGTTTGCAAATCATCTGGACCATTGAAATGGAATGAAAAAGCAGAACAAGCTTTTCTTGTAGCAAAAAACGCAGTGGCAGAAGCTACTCTTTTACATATCCTGTTCCATGGGCTCAATTGAGCTATGGCCCAGAGTATTGGCAAATTCAGGTGAAGGTTGGCTGGCCGAAAAACATTGTTTAAACCTGCATTCCTGGTTCCTAAGACTAGGAGTTTGCTCTAGTATTTCTGTGGCTAAATCTATTCTATCATGACTATAGTTATCTTAGGTATATAACTATTTTTTGTATATTTTTGTAATATCTATATATATAAAAGAGAAAAGCGACTCACTCACTGACTGACTGACTAATCACGATATCTCTGGAACTATTCAACCTACAGACTTGAAATTTGGTAGACATGTTCCTTTCATAGAGTAGACATCAGCTAAGAACGTATTTTCCGAAATTCGAAACGCAAGGGGCGTTACGGGGGGATAAGGGGCGTTATAAATGATTGCGTCCATGTTTAAACTACTCAATGTATAATTTTGTAATTAGGTAAGCAGATTCCTTTCATACAGTAAAGATCCGCTACATAATAAGTTTGGTGAAAATCGACCCCCAAGTGGCGTTGTAGGGGCTTAGGGGGCGTTATAGACAATTATTGTCATTTTTAAACTATTTGACGCACTGTCTTTAAATTTGATATATATATATATAAATAGATTCCTTTCGTAGAATAATGATCAGTTAAAAAACGGGTTTTGTGAAAACAGACTTCTAAGTGGCGTTGCGGGGGATTAAGGGGCGTAATAGATAAATATATACGTTTTTAAAATTCTTCACCTACCTGCTTGAAAATTGGTAGGTAAATTACTTTAATGGAGTAAATATCCGCTACAAAATGGGTTTTTCAAAAATTGACCCCCAAGGGGTGTTGCGGGGGCGGGGGTTTAAGGGGCGTTATAAATTCCAATTTTTAAGTTATTAGACGTACATTCTTGAAACTTAGTAAGCAGATTCCTCTCATAGGGTAGAGATCAGCTACAAGATGGATTTCGTGAAAATTGCCCCCAAGTGGCGTTGCGGGACTTAAGGGGCGTTATAGATAATTATTTCCATTTTCAAACTATTAGACGCACAATCTTTATATTTGATAAATAGATTTCTTTCATAGAGTAGAGATCAACTATAAGAAGGTTTTGTGAAAACAGACCTCTAAGTGGCGTTGCGGGGGATTAAGTGGCATAAGAGATAAATATTTTCGTTTTTAAACTACTTGACCTACCTGCTTGAAAGTTGGTAGGAATGTTTCTTTCATGGAGTAAATATCCGCTACAAAACGGGTTTGGGGAAAATCGACCCCCAAGGGGTGTTGCGGGGGGTTAAGGGTAGATATAAATAATTATTTCTATTTTTAAACTATTAGACGCACAGTCTTGAAATTTGATAAGCAGATTCCTCTTATAGGATAGAGATACACTACAAAATGTGTTTTGTGAAAATTGACCCCTAGGTGGCGTTGCGGGGGTTCAAGGGGCGTTATTGATAAAAAAATTTGTATTTTTTATTTATTGGAAGCACAGGCTTCAAATTTTGCTAAGCAGATTCCTTTCATAGAGTTCAATTCCCCTACAAAATGGGTTTTGTGAAAACAGACCCCGAAGTGGCGTTGCGGGGGCTCAAGTGGCGTTATACGTAATTATCCCCATTTTTAAACCATTAGACGTACAGTCCTGAAATTTGATAAGCAGATTCCTTTCGTAAAGTAGAGAACCTCTACAAAATGGGTTTTGCGAATATCAACTACCAAGTTTGATTTCAGATGATTAAGAGGCGTAATCGATAAATATTTCCATTTTTAAACTATTTGATCATCCTGCTTGAAAATTGGTAGGCATGTTCCTTTCATGGAATATGATTCCTCTAACAAAGAGTAAAACGAAAATTGACCCCTAAGGATAGTTGCGAGGGGTCAAGAGGAGTTACAGAAAAAAATTCCTGTTTTTAATTGTTAGACCCAAATACTTGAAATTTGTTAAGCATGTTTCTTTTGTTGAATAGGGATCCACTAAGAATGTATTTTAAGAAATCAAGTTCTGGGAGGGGGGTGCAGGGGGTTACTGGGACGTATTGACAAAAAAATTTCCTTTTTTCGAGCTACAAGAACTATAATAATGAAATTTTGTTTGCATTTTACTTTTGTTGAATTGAAATCCTCTAAGAGCGGTTATTTTGGAAAACGGCTCTCAACGGGATTACGGGGATATTGATAGTAAAACTTTTTTTTTTTCTGTTAGATTTAGACTTGAAATTTGACTTGCATGTTCAATTTACGGAGTAGAGATCCACCGAAAATTGGTTTCGCGGGAATCCACTTGGTTTTTGGGTTACGAAAGAGCAAACATCATTCTATACTTCAATTTTAGAGATTTTTAGAAAATACAAATTAGATGAGTTTTGCCCTTTTTTTTATCGACAGGCGACAGTTACAGGTATAAGTATATTTTTCAATACAATCGAATTCTTAATGCAGGACTTAGATATCAATAATTTATACATATATATATATATAAGCAGTAAAAAATTATAAAACATCATGAAATACCCAGCGAAGCGGGCGGGTAACGGCTAGTATATATATACACAGACCAAAAGTCATTAATTTGTACTTTTAAATAAAATCCGAATAAATGTTCTGTGGATTTCAAGAATGCATTTGATAGAGTTTGGAAAGCTGGGTTGCTTAAAAAGCTGGTTTCATGTGGCATTTCTGGCAACCTATATAAATGGATTAAGAGTTTTCTTGACTAAAGATTTATTAGCGTTAGGTTTGGCCATACTTTGTCTGGCTTTAGGCAAACCAAACAGGGTTTGCCTCAGGGAGCAGAACTGAGCCCAATTCTTTTTAATCTAATGATTAACGATTTGATAGATCTTATTCCTAAATCTGTTTCAGGTATAAATATTTTATTGTTTGCTGATGAGTGCTACAGGATCTGATATTTCTGGCTTGGAGAGTGTGCTTCAGCAGGCTTTACATGTTCTTTTCATTTGGTCTTATGAGAACAATATGACCGTTAATACTGATAAGAGCACCTTTCAATTGTTTTCTCTCAGTACTAAACACCATGACATTCAATTTCAGTACGATAAAAAAAATATCTATCTCGGACATTTGACACTGTTTATTTGGCCATTGATTTAGACCCTAAATTAACATGGAAGAAGCATATAGATTCAACTGTTGATAGAGGTTAATCAAGATCTAAGCTGCTGAAGCGTTTAGCTGGTGTAACTTGGGGCTCAATTCAAGATGTTTTGTGTACAACCTATATGTGTTATGTGCGACCTGTTGTTGAGTATGAAATGAGGTTTTAATAACTGACTCTGATTCTGTTAAAAATAGGCTTAATCTTTTTCAAAGCAGCATGTTGTGTTTAATCACTGGTGGGGCCAAATCAACCGCTATAGCTGCAATGGAACTCCAGACAGATTTGGAACCTTTGAATGAAAGGAGTCAAAGAAGTGCCCTGAACATGGTTGAAAAGATCTTGAGAAGGAGAAACAATTTCCTATATTATTATAAACCCATAAATGAAAGATTAAAAACTGATAAGTCTTTCCTTTCAACTGTTCATGATCTTTGATACTTTCGATATTCCTACACCCAACCACCAAGTTTTCCCACAGGAACTTAACCCTATTATGTGCTAGGTGTCTTCGGAGAGCCACCTGGATCATGTTTGGAGTGTTGGTAAACAATTTTCTATACAAAGTGACTTACGAGTGCTGCCCTTGCTATTATACATTACAGATATCCTCTTGACAAATAGTTCCATGTATCTACAGATGATTCAGCAGAAGATGCTATTAAAAATGCTGGTGCCTTTCAGTATTAGTTATCCTGTTGGAAAGTATTGTGACAATTTTGCTGGAGAGATAGCAGCAATATCATTTGCGATTGATAAATTGCAAAGCATATCTGTACATAATATCGTATTCTTTATCGATTCTCAAGCTGCCATTTTGTCTTTAATAAACTCAAGATATAATGAAAACGGTCTTGTGAATTCCTGTAGAAGGAAATTAGCTGAATTTGGGAAGTCTAGAGAAAGCATTGCCATCCAGTGGATTCCCAGCCACTGTAACATTTCTGGAAATGAGAAAGCAGATATGCTTGCTAGAGGGATTTCTCCATGTCCCAATCTGACTCTCCCTTGCCTCTGCGTAACATCAAAAGAATCATTTACAATAAAATGCATATTAATAGAGTCTCCCTGTATGGTGAAGCAGCTGCAGGTAAAAGGTGGAATATCTTGCTTAACAAAAGTGGTAGAGTTCCCTGCCTCGATCTGTTGGAGTTGCGCGCTTTCATCTACTTACTGGAAATGACTACTTGCAAAGGCATTTACATCACATTGGACTAAAGGATTCTGCTTGGTGCCCTCTGTGCAACCAAAGTGAAATGGATGGTAAACCTCAGACACTGCCCTATTGTTTTAAAGTTTTTTTGTAGACAACTCTACGGAGACAAATTTTAATTCTCTTTATGCTTCGTCATCATTTTATTGGGCTACTCATCGACTAATGGCAGGGATGCCGAAGACAGGCGTAGGATAAAAAAAAAAGATTATTTACATCGATGTTGTCGGTCCCTTGCCACTAACTGAAGATCATTATCCCCTTACAATAATCTAACGCTTCTCCAAATGATGAGAAGCAGTCCCTATTCCAGACGTGTCAGAAAAAAACCATTTGCCCCATAGATTTCCCGCTTTGGTTGTCCATATATAATCACCTTTGATCAAGGAACGCGAATGCGTTCATCAACGTACGCTGAATTTACTCGCATGGCTGGAAATTCAAAAGATCAAAACCACTACATATCATCCGATTTAAAATGGAATTGGGGAACGTTTCCATCAGCATTTAAAATCTGCCATTAAAACCAATGAAAATGATTGGTCACAAATAGTACCAATCATTCTTCTCTGCATACGAACAGCCGTTACAGAATATTTGCAATCTTGTGCTGAAATTGTTTATGGCACAAACTTACGTGAGAGGATTGATGTGTCAAGACATTCCTTCTTGTGACAATAATTTTTCACTGATCTTCGAAATAGAATGCAACAACTAAATTCTGTTGCAACATCTACTCACTGCACTGAACGTTTCTACAACCACCCTTCACTTAAATCTTTTAAAGAATCGATCATGTCCAATCCCACCTTTAAGACAACCGTATACTGATCCGCATAAAGTTCTCACCGGAACAGACAAAACCTTCACAGTTGATATTAATGGTCGAAAAACTACAATTTCTTTGGATCGTGTCAAACTTGCACATCTCTCACAAACTGTTTTCTCCATCTACAGTGAGCAAAAGCTTAACAGATACTGATAAAGTGTCTACCAACGAACATCCAAAACATATCAGGTCAGGAGGACGCGTACATTTGCCAAAAAAAAGAGCTTATATGTAACATTCCTCCTCCCCTCCTTCTCGAAGAACTTTTAGTTGGTTTTTTTTTGCTATTATATGTGTATATATATCTCATTTTTTATGCGTTCCTTTTTTTTGTATATCATATTCAAAATTATGTTCACGTATTTCCTCCCGGTATGAACTCTCAAACAAACAAAAAAATTTTGTTTATTAAGTTGTATTGAACGAATCTCGTTCCCTTGGGCTGTTACCCTCAGTCACTGAGGGGGGTGGGGGACCCAACCATGGATCTCAAAGTGAATGTGGCAGCATTCTTAGAATTGTTTTGAGAATCTACCCTAACAGAGGGATCGCAAGATGCAAACACAGATACAAGTCAGGAGGTTGCCAACTCGTGGCACGGCGAAGTTGTAACAGTGGCATGCGAAGACTAACTAAAATGTATTTAATATTGTTAAGTGCGGTTGTTTTAGACAAAAAAAAAGCCCTTCAAAATTTATTTTAAATGAGTTA
The DNA here is from genome assembly GCA_019973975.1 of Trichonephila clavata. NCBI lineage: Eukaryota > Metazoa > Arthropoda > Arachnida > Araneae > Nephilidae > Trichonephila > Trichonephila clavata. The sequence goes on from BMAO01005445.1 coordinate 81,479, forward strand.
CAATATAAACTTATTGTGTAAAGAATGTACTTAAAACTGTTGCGTGAGTTGGTTTTCCAAAGCTTTTTTTTCATTTGCAAGATTTTGAAATTTGAGAGAGCGTATATTTTAAAATATCTAGAAGAAAACATTGAACTGCTCAGGGAGTACTTGCTGTTTTAAAATGAAGATTGGATATATGATTTAGCTTTTCTTACCAATATAATAGGACATTAAAATAATAAAGAGAAAATATATTGTATTTTTCTAACCCTAGTTGATCATATGATCAAACTTTTGCTCCCCCCCCTCCTTGATTTTGGAAAAAAAATTAACATATTTCACGTCAATGCAGAAACTATCTAACAAAGGTAACAGTGCTCCGAGCTGAAAAAGATTTAAAAATATTATACTCAACTTTGCAGGATTCTTTCAGTGCTAGGTTTAATGATTTTCAAGATGATAAAAAAAAAATGCATATCTTTTCACAAATCTTTTTTCAATTTCTCTGCAAAATATTAACCGTTACCCACCTGAAATCCAAATAGAAATTGTCTGCAATATCATACTACACTGAAAGCAAATATAAGGAATTATATTGGAACTTTGCACCAACAAGCAATTTTTCAAATTTGCATGATTTGGCTGTCAGATATATTGTTGTAGATTTGAATCAACATACATTTGTGAACAAATGTTTTTTTATTTTGAAAACAATAAAATCAAAATTAATTAAACTGATTAAAAATAAAACCTAAGTTTGTGCTTTGGTCTCATTTTTTATATTATTAAACTTCCACTATGTAGACTTGCATAAAAAATATACTTCTGCATAAAAATTGCATGATAAGCACTTAAAAATGTGTTAAGCAGATATACAATTAAGCATGTATAAATCAATATGATGGTTGATCGAAGTCAGAATTTGTACTGTTCACTACAAGTAACATACACTTGTGACAAACTCTTATATTCAAGTATTATTAAAATAAGTATATGCACATGCAAAAAATATTTACTCATTATTTTAGAAAAATTCAAACATAATGTTAGAAACAATTTTATTTCATTAATTCAAAAATTTATAAAATAACTTAAAGTATATACATATTTTAAATTGTCTTTTGCATATTTCAATTTCCTAGTTTGTCCTTTTTTACACTCTGACAATGGAAAAACCTTTAACTAAATTTTTCAATAAAATAAAACTTGCGCGACACTTTTTTATGCAACTGTACCTCAACTGAATACAAATAATGTATTTTTTTCACAATTTAATTTTAACCAAATTGTAACAATAAACACATTTTCAAATTATATACAAACATATAATTAAACATATTTGATATAAAATCTCTCTCCAGCAGTCATTCTCCTATCCTATGAGTCACAAATACTATGAGATATATCGTAAAAATGCAGAGCAAATAGTCAATAAAAATTATAAATTTAGAATTTTATATTCAAGTAACTAAAAATTAAATATCTTAGGGTTATCTTTTAAAAAGAAACTCAAATTTTTTTGTGTATTTTTTTTATTGTTTAATTACGTATTTAATAGTTTAGCTACACATTACATTTTTAACGAAATACAAAAATATTTAATTTAAGACTCTCAATATAAAAATATTAATAAAGTAGCTCAAACCATTTCAAATTTTATCATCTTGACAATGGAAAACTCTACTGGTTTTCGGGTGCTACAGTAAATTAAATCTCTTCAACATTTGTTAATAAATAATAATTTCAAATTTCTGTTTTGGTTAATGTATTTTGTCAAGGGGGAAAAGGGAGAGAGACATTCATAGTTATACCATATTTAAAAAAAAAACTCAATATATCCAAGAAACACAAATTAGGTAACAATCATTCTAATTTTAACCACTTGTGCTGGAAAGACATGCCACGCATGTCGTAATGCTTTTGTCACAGAATTGCCCACGACGTATGTAAGTCATCTTGCGATTGGTACAGAATTGATCGTTCTGGAACAAGCATCAGTGAATTTTTTTGCCAGCGCAAGTGGTTAAAAGCACAAGTCTAGTTTACATATTTAACAGTTAAAATGTATCAATAGCATTCAAATCTAGGAAGGGAGAAATGGTAATTCAACATGATACAGTATTGTAGAAACCCTCTAATTTGGTTATTAAAGGATAGGATTCTTGACAAGATAACAAAATAGTAAAGAAAATTTATGCATTATAAATTCATTTACAAGATAAACAAGAGAGGAAAATATAAATTTCTTACTCAAAATTCATCACATATGTTTCTTTACTTCATTTCTCGCCTTCTTACTAAATAACAAAGTTTTAATTTTACAAAGCACACTGGTACACTTAACCTGCCATCTGGACTTTTATATGTTAAAGATGGATGTTGAATATGGAAAATTTTTGAGCTGCGATACTTCATTACAAAGCTGCTGCCAGTTTATAGAGGCATCTTTTAAATTTACCATTCTGCCTATAAAGGATCTATTACCTTATAGTAAGAAGCTATATCAATCAAATATTTTAATTTTTTATTTGACTTCACATTAGCTCATTACCCTGATTTGCTGCCATGGCCATTCTTTTTGTCGGATTATCTTATACATTAGAATAAATAGTTAAGATTTCATTTTATTTCATCATATTGGAATGTTACACTACTGTATAAAGTACACATACATATAACAAAAATTGGACCTTTATCTTCATTAAATACTTATCCTGGTTTCAGCAGAAGAATTTACCCCTTTCATCTGGAAAATTGGTACACGTATGTATGACCTAGATTTAGAAATATATATGTTAAAGGACGTAAGAGGGCTTAACATCCAGATAACTGGTTAAGTGAGTAAAAACTAAACATTTGCAGTGCTCATATAAAAAAAAACATTCAATATATATACAATATGCGCAGATCTCAACCAACTGGAGCATTCAATGAAAAAAATTATACCAAAACACATTGTGACAAGTGTACTTTATAAATAACTACCTCAGTGGAGAAATTGGTTAAGTGAAGTTTAATTAAGAGGGTGCCTATCATACCTTTTATTACAATTTTATATATTAATTTGTCTGATTGCCGTCTTTCTTATGAATTATTTTTCAGCAAACCAAATATCCAAACACTTTTCTTTTCAGTAAAACCCTAATCCAGCTTTTTTTTTACATCAAGATTGAATTCTTACCTATATATACATATTTACTTACATAAAATACTTAACATCCAACACTACCTTTTCCCCAAATTGTATGATCTAAATACACATTTTTGTCATGTTTTTACAAATCTGTTGAATAAGTTTGCTCTGTATTGCAGGCTTGATTACACCAACCACTTCATTTTTCCAGATATTTCACATTTTTTGTTCATTTCTGAAAAAGTGTTGCATATAGACGACATCATACACCTCTGTTTCAGTTTTTGGCATCACTCCTCAATAATTAGAATCAACTAATTCAAAAACAAATTCAAATATACTTTCAATAAATAATTCAGAGATCAACGTAGGAAAAAACTGTTCTTTATCCTCCATCATTCTTCCCTTTTAGATTTCAATAAGAATTTCATTTTTCTTATCCCCAAAAATATTAATCAGAGAAATTAAAAAAACAACAACATTTACTTAAAAACTTGGATGTTGTGGTTTTTTAAATACTAGTGAGATCAAAACTTATATCAATTTTTTCTTTATCAAAAATACATTTGGTACAAATTTTCTACAATTTGCAAACTGAATCTTTTTATATCAATTTAATAATTAGACTTTGGTTTCATGATATCCATAGCATATGTAATATTTAGAATGTTCATACACACACAGATCATGGAAAGCTTTGAAAAATGTCTTTCATAAAATTTTTTTAAAAAGCATATTGTAAAAAGAAAAATAACCCAGAATCTTTTGTCTGTTAATTAGAATCAAGTACATCATCATCTTCTTCTTCATTTCGTGATTCTTCATGCAGCACCACATACTCACGTGAACTGTAACCAAACTTGATAACATCTTTTTCCATCAATTCTACATAGCAACGAGGGTCAACCTTCTTATTATTCACAAATGTTCCATTTGATGACTCCAAATCAATTATATAGGGTCGAACTCTGCGACCTGTTGTACCATCTTCCCTCTTATATGTAACAAGTCTAAATTGCAATACTGCATGCTGTTTGGAACATGATGGATGATCTATAGGGATATCAGCAATGGATCGTGTTCTACCAAAAAGATATGCACTTTGTCTATGAATAGGTATGAAAGGCAAGTCTGAGTCCCCCTTGAATGGATATAAGCGCCATCTTCTATGTGGTTTGCGGGCTTCAGCTGGTTCATTGTACTTGATAACAACTCCATTGTAAGTATTGGTGTCCTCAGCAAGTTTACCAGAGACTGCAAAATTAGGCTTCTCTTTATTAGTATTTTCCACTTTTTTGGCTTCTTCAGAAGTATTTCCCCACTTTTCGTCATCACCCGAGGATTTTGAGGACTGAGGCTTAGATCGTTGACTTTTGTTAGTTGGCACTAATTTGTTTTTTGATTTTTCCTTTGAACGTTTATCTCGTTCATCATCAGTGATTGGTTCCTCTTTAATTCTGACAGTTTCTTCTCTTCTTTTTCTATTGTCAGCTGATTGCCTAGAAGATATTGAAAACATTTATTCACAAAACTAACAAATATATGTACAATAAAAGTATTTTAATAGATAACTTAATTTTAATTTAATAAGCTAAAGAGTGAGTTTCTCATAACTTCTGACAGAATAAAATCACACAATATGTAGCATTATTTATTTGAAATAAAAGAATAAGTAAAGTGGACATTCCTTTATGTGTATTCATATTTATCTACACTAGCTAGAAAAGTCTGGGTTCACGTACTATTGCTAATATAAACGAAAGAAACAACAACTTAAAAACTGGAATTTGAGAAAAGTTTTTCAAATTATATTTTATTTAGCTCATTTCAAGTACTGAGAATAACTGAAGTAAACTTGGTTTGCTTTCATAGCTTTTAAAATAAAGACAGGTTTGTAGCGATTTAAACAAAAATCAAGAAGAAAATGTTCGTGTTCAACTGTTTTAGTAGTAACTATAAAAATTATTTAAAAAGGACAATGAGCATTTAATAGCTCTGTGTTTTGAAAAACCCCTAAGGTCATTTCGGCATTGAATTAACAGATCAGTGGTTTCTTCAGCGCATATCTTCCCCCATTTTTCCTTAAGAACACACTTCCACATATCCTGGTTAGATATGTTGTGTTGACGAATCCTACGCTCCAGAAAATCCCATTAGTGTTCTAAAGGATTCAAATCAGGGACTGCAGGGACATGTGCACACACAGTTAGGGACACTATACAAGAACCAAAGCTTCACAATCTCAGCAATATGCTTAGGAATGTTGTCATGTTGGAAATGAATCGACGGATCCTAGGCCGAGTTTGGTGGCACGTTTCGGTACTTACGTATTATCGCAACCAGGTTGGCGCAATTTGTAAGTTTGAGTAAGAAAATATGAATAGAAAGAAAATGTACATTTATTAATTACAGATAATTTCTAATACAGTTTTTTATATTATTTTGTTTTAAAATATAAAATAGCAATTAAACCCTTCCGGTTTCAAATTTGAATAAGTTACAGAATTATTTTTTCGGCGGAAATCTTTTGGCTATTGCTTTTAGCACTGATTGAAAACCATCTTTGCCATTAACAGCTTGAGCTTGGCGCCATATAAATTCGATAAGGTATGAGTCAAGATGATGACGGGCTGTTCCTCTCTGTTTTTTGTTGTGCCATTTGGCTGAGCCCCACATGCGCTCTACATGTTGTGTGTGAATGCCTGGTTGGGATCCACAAAGTTATATTTGTGATGAACAGTTCCATGCAGAAATCCAGCATTTTCCAACTCACTTGTCTTGTATCCTTTCCAGCAATCCGAATAAATGATGCTTCCTTCCTTGATATTTTCGCAAATTTTTTCCATGAGGTAATAGCGCCTTCTGTTAGGTACAGTAACCAAAAAAGTCTCTTTCGTTTCTCTGCAAATTTCGCCGAAAAACCCACTGCTGTGGTAGTCTACGCCCAGTGTTATTTTTTCTTTTTACAAATAAACTTTCGTCTATTTCCACAATAAGTCCTTCGTCGCCTATTTGCTTTCTTTCTTTTTCATCCATTTCAAGGGCACATATCTCCCGCATGTAATTGTTCCTATCTATAACAGTTTTGTCAGCAATTCCCAGCTCTTCTGCACAAAATTTAATTGAGGTTAACTCTTTACACCAACAATAAATGAAGCGCACTGCTGTCACAAATGAAATTCGGCTACCTTCAAACCAATTTCCGGTTCTCACACCCAAGTGTTGATTGCACTCTTCGACGTTACATTTCCAGAAGATTTGCTTTCCAAAATACAGTTTCATTTTATGAGAATTTTTACAAGTACGTTCGTTCGGTATAATTCCATATCCCTGTAACAATTCAACAGCATCTTTTTCACTCGCAGGCAGATCCCAAATACCCATAGTTAAAGTATTTCACGGCATTCAATCTAACCAGTAAGTAAAATAATTTCTTTACGAAAAACCATGTATAACACGTAGCGCTGCCGTAAGTAGGGTCACCAAATTTGGCGATTAATGCGAATTTTGGCCTGGTTGCTTTAATACGTAAGTACCCAAGTTTCTTTAAATTACTATTAGGATAATCATATTTGTTCATAATTGATTCGATATACTCTAATTTGCCAACACCCTTGCTACAATGCAACCTCCACACCATAACTCCACCACCACCATGCTTTACTATTGGTACAAATTTGCCAACACCCTTGCTACAATGCACCCCCACAACATAACTCCACCACCACCATGCTTTACTATTGGTACAAAATGCTTCTTTTGAAGCACTGTACAAGGTTTTCTGCATACCGGTTTACGACCTTTTATGCTGAAAATGCAAAATTTATCAGAGAATATCACAATTCTCCAGAACTCTGGAGGATTATGTATATGCTCTTTTGCAAAAGCTATCCATTGGTCTTTGAAATATAAGGGCCTTTCTGTGAGCCAATCGACTACAGTATATGGCCTTTTTCAAGATTTTCTTTGCAATATCAGCACAAATGCTTTTGTTTAACTTCTTGTGAGTGTCTGTTGTTGTGGTTAAACACAGATTTTTTCCCCATCACATTTCGTTTTTCTCTGATTGTGAGTTTAGATGGACAACCTAAACCAGGTTCGGAAGAGTAAACTTTTGTAGATTTAAAATTATAGCACGCTAGATAAATCAATACTGCCATCCAAGGGATCTGGTTATATCCAGACAACTTTTTTCACCTTTCTACAATGATTTTAAGCTTACTGATATTTATTTCCTTCCTTTTATTTTTCTTGTCCTTGAATTGCTTCGTATCTCACAAAAATGTAAAAATTATTTTCTTTCACAACTTTCTTAAGCTATTTTATTTGATAACTGAATGCAAAATCTCTGTTAACCAAAAACACCTGTTGAAAAAAATTCTTGGAATCAAGAATATTTAAATAGTGAACACACACTTTTTCTGCTTACTATTTGCAACAAAACTTCTGTTATCTTATGCAGTTTTAATTCAAAATTAATGAATTCTTGTATGCTCAATATTTAAATAGTAAAATTCATGAAATTCTATAAGAAAAAAATTATATTTCTATTAAATTTTACCTTTGCTGTATGATTTGTTACGGGTGAATGCAAACTTTTTCTACAAAGTATATATATTCACGACTTGTAACAAAACAGTTGAAATATATATAGATATTCCTTTTTATAATTAAAAAACTTTTTAGTTAATTTTTTAAAAAAAAAAAACCCATTTAAAACAAATTAATTACTTTTTGGTTAGTGGGGGGAAGGTAATAAATTGACAATCGTTGTAATCAGTTTCTGGGAGAGGAAAAAATTGCAAACTGTAACCTTTGCCTTTTGTTCCTTGATATGATTGATTGTTTATTAATATTGTACTTATATAGAAGCAACACAAGTTCTATTGAAACCAAATCTCCAAATTTGGTTCATAGTCCAGTGATGAGGACAACCTTCATGTTGTGCGGCATCTCACTTTACCAACTTCCACATCCCACCAATGTGAGGACTTTGTACCTTCACAGGTTTAATGCACCTCCATATGTGGTAGGTCTATAGTTGCACAAGTATTCAAACCCATGATTCAATTGCAACAATTGCCATGAATTTACAGTCATGGTCAAAAAAAGTTACAGCATGGTTTTTAGTAGCATTTCAGTAAAATTAGTTACAGCCAACAGTTCTTAGCTTATATTTTGCAAGTTGCCAAAAGAATCCACATGAGAGATTTGTACCTGGCTAACAAAAAAGAACTGCAGATTTACCCTTATTTTGTATTTAATTTATTAGAAATGATTCATTGCAAATATAGATATAACATAAAAACTCTTTAATAAGTTTAATAATGCAGAATTTTCAGTATGCTTTATTGAATTAAAATTTTTTAAAGTATTTCATTTTTTATCAATTTTCTAAAACTGGTATAAATAGTTAGAACAATAATTTTTTAAAATTTTAAATTTTTTAAACCTTAATTTTTCAAAAAAATATAATATTTTGAAAATTGAACACCTGCACTATTGAAATGCAAAAAAACATAAAAAGAATACAATTTTTTTTTAAAAATGTGTGCACACATTTCTTTTAAGATGAATTTGAAGTTACATGGCTTTTAAAAAACTTCCTATTTTTGAAAAACTTATTTAATTTAATAAGTTTTCAAAAATTATTGCCTACACAAGCAGTCTGGTACCTATGTACAAAAAAAAAAAAAACTTTTTTTTTTAAATTAAAAATTAGGCAACACTGCTATAATGCAGCAGTGACAAGGGAATCCCTACTTTTTGATAACTCTTACCTACACATTTCATCTGATTTTTACATAAACATATTAAACCATTAAATTGTTTATGTTTATTTACTCATAATACACATTTAATCAACTGTTTATAAAATATTCAATAATATTTGAATATTTCTAACTTTAAGAATTGTGTGTGAAAAAGTTTTTTCCACAAATTTTTAACTCACATTTAAATAAATAACAGAATTTTTACCTTAGATAACATACATAATGCATATGCCTATCAGAACTTTTACAGTTTCCAGCACTTTTTTACGCAGTTTTCAAATTATAAATAGTTCTATATTTTATCATCTTGAGTGATTTTCAAATAACATGAAACATATCTTCAATTTTACTATCAAAGCTTTTTTAAATGAATTTCTCTGAAAAAAATTGGTTTTATATTGTTACACTCAGCATGTGTAGAGAGCGCTAGTAGTCCTTTGTTTTACATTTGTATTATGTATTCCTGTAGACACTAAACATGGAGCATGACGAACCAAACATCGCTCAATAAGCAAATCATTTTAAAGTATTACATTCCGATCTCTTTGAATGAGTAGATAAGTTACAAGTAACTCAAAGTCATAAACTATGCAATATTCAATCATAGAACTACCACACCATTTGCGGTAAAAGTTAAAACCTATCCACAGCCATCAGCTTTTTAATTTTTAAAAAAATTTAGGCTAACGAATTGAACAATGCAAAATAATAAGTAAAAACAATGTCTAATCAGTTCAATGAGAGACAAAAAGAAAAAATTATTTAGAATGATTTTACCTTTCCTTTAGAGAAAAGTGTACAATTTAAGACATTAAGTTCGGACATTTAGTGAGTAATTTTTTTTAAATATATATTTTACATAGTTTCTACTTTTAAAAGTATTAGCTACATAAGTGAAATTTGGTAAAAGGCTCAGTATTTATGTATCATAACATTGACTGATTACACCAAATAAAAAATTTTGCCAATTCAAAAGATGACATTGTTATTTTTTTGGGACATGCGGAGGAATGGTTTTCCCCTATTGGCTACATATTGCAGCATTTGGCACTGTCTTTTGAATTGAAGAAGTTAGTTTACCATATATGGAAGTACCAAAAGCTCATACTAGTATTGCTTTGTACAATTTTTTTACAAATATTAAGCAAAAAATTGGTATGGTAAAAGCATTTTCGAAAAAAAAAAATTGTAAGGTTTTAATAGTGGATATTATTGAAATTATCTAAAACTACATCTAAATAAACAGAAGAGTTGGAAAAATTTACCTATGGGATTTTTTACTTTCTGCTTCCTTAGCAGCAGCTTCTTCCATATCCAAAGCATAGAGTTCAGATTCAATTTTTCTTTTCTTCCGAGATAGTTCTTCATATGATTCCTCAATCATTTCATGGTTTCGGCTTTTATGTTTCTTTCCTTCTGATTTACTACTGGATGAAATAACAGATTTTGGATGATTTCTATGGCCTTTATGATCTGATGATTTGCTTTTCTCTTTGCTGCAAATAGAATGCTTCGAATTGCTACGATGATCTTTTCCGTTTCTGTCATAATCATCTCTGCAATGTCGTTCTTTCAGCACATTTCGATATTTGTCTGAATCTATAGTTTCATCATCATATCGTTTGATATTTTTATCATTGTGGGATTCTTTAGTACGCTTCTTAGATTTGTGACTACTTTCCTTCATGATGAACCTAAAAAATATTACAAAGAAAATTAAATTTATACATGAAAATTACACCAAATTCTGTAACATATTAATATCATATAAATAATACTTAGAAACTAATGAAAGTTCTTCAGTAGTTTTAGTACTTCTTGAGTAATATATTTAACAAAAATATAACTAGTGCCAGGAAGCATCCTCAGATATGCAGTCGCTCGATTATCTTGAATCAGAACAAATAATATAATACAATCTTTTTTTAAAGCTTCTAATAGGGCTACGGATTGGTGTTTTACCATTGCAGACCTAATTCATTCCTTAGGAGTGGATATCTTTTTAGTATGGCACCATATAAGTGGTATATCAATCACGGCAAGTAATTTGTATGCCTAGTTCCCTCCTCAGAGAGAGGAACCTGAGCAAAACCATTCTTGGAATTTAATTTTGCCAAGAACACTCAAGCCAAACAGGCACTCAAGGGTCTTTTACATGTCCATAATCATACAGCATGAGCGTTGTTAATTTTATGCATTGTGAAAATCCACCAATTTGGGCAGGGGTACAAAGTCATCACCAAACAAATTACGTCACCCAGACAGCTACAATACTAAATTATAACAATTACTTTCTTTCCTTCCACAGCCTTTTGTAATTCTATAAAGAAGGATGAAGTTCAAAATTCAAAATTATTTTCTTTGGTAGTATGTATCAGTTATGCAGATCATGGGTTGGAGAGTGCTTTTCTGGGTTGTCTCCAATGCAAACAATCTACAACGTTTCTGGATTTAAATCTATCTGCCTTCAATACCATAACACAGAAGTTTACCAGCCTAATAATAAAATAGGAAGCAGAATCCTAGATCCTGAGAATCAATTAATCACATAATGACAAAAATAATACAATAACAGGATTTACACATTCAGTGCTATTTTTTTGCCCAATTCCATCCACATTGATTAGCACTTTTATCATGAGGGACGAGAAATCATTATAATGAGAATTGATATCGATTGCAATTGATTACTATTTTTCATGGTATATAAAATAAATAAGTTTTAATGGAATTTATGTTTTATTTTAATTTTACAGGTGCAGAGAAATGCACAGACTCTTAGCGCAGAGGGTGGGACAAAGGAGTGCCATTGCCGCAATGGAAGTGTTAAATCATTTTAGTCAAAAAAAAAAAACTGTAGCAATAAAATTTTCTGCTATTGAAAGAAAGCTTACTGTGTCACCTTGATTTATCAGCAACTGCAGAAATATTAGAAAAATCAGTACTTACATATTATTGCAACCTATTGGCGACAGTAAACGAAACGAAGCAGATGGTTGCCAATTCAGCACATATGATGTAGGAAATTGGGTTTTTCAACTTGGCGAGTTTTAAAAAGAGTTGCCGATTATTGCAATAATACACAAGTACTGAAAAATCCAAGTAACACTATATTACAAGAAAAAAGTAGCAAACAGAATGAGAACATGAAAAAAGGTCAATTATTTATAATATTTGCAACCAGTATAAGTTAAATTTTGACATGCTCTTTATATTTTGCCTTGTTTGGCTCCATGACACCTGTAACCCAAAAGTACCTTTTCCTTCCTTCTATGAGTTGGTGACAAGCAATTTTTCTGATTCTCTACGGACAGGAGGCATTTCATACAGTAAAATTACACTGAATATTTTTTTTACAATACTACTTATGATACTGGTTACTTTACGATACATTAAACACATATATAACTCAAAACACTATTTTTATAATTTTAATAATCAAAAGAACAACATAAAATACTTTCCTTGGATCGAAATTTGAAGAGAAAATAAATGGAAACATTAATTTAATATGCCAATAGCACAAATTAATAATATAAAAAAAAAACGTTGAAATTTTGAGAAATCGCAGTTATACGTGAATACCAAAAGGTGTTGCTAGGGTTAATAAGAAAAATATATGTGAAAAGTTTAAAAATTATACAAAAAATTAATATGGTACTTATGTATTAGCCAGTCAGCCATTTTTGCTTAATCAAAAACTGTCACCATATGCTGTACTACATAGCCAATAATGAAAAAATGTTCATGCATAGGCTTCAACACAATAACTTTGTAAGTAGACCAAATTCTTCAAAATGTTTAATTTATTTTTTTTGCCCATATTCTACAAAATCTTTGCCAATTTACTGTTTGACAAGGTTATACATAAGTACTATTTTGACTAGTGGTTGCCAAACTCATCAAGCTTCTGAGCTGCTAACCAAAAGAACACATTTGTTTAATGCCCTATAAACTCACATTTCTACCAAATATGAAATAAATTTTAATTTAATTTAAAAAACAAATAGAAACTAAAATCAAATTATACATAAGAAAGAAAATGAAGTGTAGTTCATAAATATTACCATGACCTAATTAAACTCTCAAGAATAGTTTTTAGAACCGAAAAGCTTAAAAATAACTTCCCATAAATAAAATTATCTAATTACAAATGGAATTTGATATTAGTTTGTAACTTGTATATAAAAGGCCAATACTAGCTATTTTTATCCAAAGAGAGCAAAAAAATATTACAAAATAACAGTAAGAGACGGAAGAAAGAGTTGAAGGTCTCATACAATTAATTAAATTCTGAGAATCAAACAGTGACATTTACATTATGGATGATGATTATGTCAAAAACCAGCAAAAAATGGTAATTTAGTACTTTGAATTAACCATAAGCCAGTAATTATAGTATGACTTATGGCAGAATATTTTACTTAGAGTAATGAACATATTGCAAACAAGTGTGAATTAAGTTTGATGCCATACTAAAGACAATTGCACAGTCTCAACTTTATATCTTTAACTTAAATCTACAGAATAAAAATAGATAGCTTAAAACTTAAACATAAAATTGGACAGTTTCATTCTCTCACACACGGGAGTAATTTCAAAAATCATTGAAATTTAATATATGCAAATCAAAGTTTTCTTTACGTATTAGTGAAAAGCAGAGTTTACGCCTTTAATCAATTTTTCTATCCAAAACAATTAAGCACAATTATTTCTACATTCAATCACGTCATCACACGATGTGACAAACTGCAAATGTGCATTACATAAAAGTTAATAACATTTATCAAAGAAATTAGAAACAATTATTTTTAGAAAAAAATAATAAACACAGAAAATTTTTAGCAATCACATTAAATCAATAAAAAACAACATGCCAAAACAGGCAAAAGCAATATATCCAACTCGACGAAGGACATTGATCTCACACAAAGAATATTACTCACAGATTTGGATTTTCCACAGTCAAAATAAGTCACCGCTCAGTAAAACATTCATCTCGCCTCTTAAATAAAATTAAAATTTTCATGAAAGCTACAACATTTGATTAATATTGTTCAAACTTATGAATGCCTCTTGAAGAAATTCAATAACGTACAAGGAAATACTAGCGTCTCAAATTCGACACGGCTGCCTATGGGAGTTTTACTGCGCATGCGTTTGGACGAGTCTATTCTAGAACGCAGGAGAAATGGGTTTCTGACAGCCGTGTTGGATTTGAAACGATTCATTGTTGTGTATTATGAACGGAAGCCGTTTTGGTTTGACTAAGCATTGTTTACAAAGTGAAAATATCTTGATGTATCTTGAAGAAATGTCGTGTTATAAGTTGAAAAGCTATATTGTTTTTTAATTTATATTTTATGTAGAATCTATTTGCAATCAATAGTTTTGAAAAGAATTCGTTTCTGTGTAACAAAATTTGTACTTTACTTTGAAGAAGGGGAGGGGGGAGTTCATCAGCATGGCATTCGTTAAAAAAACTCTAAGAATGAATTAGTTTTTTTCTGAAAATAATCTTCAAAGAAATACTGGATGTATGAATATTTAAAAAAATCTAATATTTTTAAAGAATTTGTCGATTTTTCTAGAAATTAAATGAAAATTGGTTTCACTACCAATTTTCGTCCTATGATCTAAAAATGTATGTCTGAACTTTTTTTTAAAAAAAGTCTTAAAACCAAAAATTTTACTGCTTGGGGACACAATTTCACAATAAAAAAATGACTTTATATTTTATTGTAGTTTAGTGAGAAGAAAATTTTTAATGAAATCCACCCTGAAAAAGAGTTTACATTTTTTGTTACATTCATGCAATGAAAATTATTTAACTTATGGTAAATTTTAATTTTATAAATATTGAGACATGTTGTATTCTAAAAATTGGAGAAATGTATTTTGTTAAACAAATGGTATTGTTAAAACATTCTGTAAAAATTTGTACTTGAATTTTATGTAAGCTAATACTCTAGAACAGTGGTCTTCAAACTTTTTCAACTCATAGAACTTGAAGGTGCTTTTGTGGAACCCCTAGAACTAAATGTATTTTTGTGGGGAACCCCATTCCATATACATACTTTAAAAAATATGTCTCAAAATAACATTTAAAATAAATTTACAGGTTATAGGTACTTTATGTAAAGGCAATTAAAAAAAAGTATTGCATTTATTATTAAAATATTCTAATCTAATATGTTTAATATAATTTACTCAGTAATAATGTTAATTTGTGACCCTGGTGTCACCTATCCAAGCATTATATTTGATAGCTCGGATATGGGCTTGCTTTTTTTCATGCAAACTATTGGTCTAGATCTATTGAGATTAAATGCAATTGCATTACATATTCTGAGTCTAATCTGTTTTTATACTTTGTTTTTGTAGCAACTTTCGTTGGAAAATATATTTCACTTAAACACAATGATCTGAATGGCATTAAAATGTTTTTTAATTAAATGTATTTTACGTGAATTTGCAACATAAAATTTAGAAGCTGTTTAGATTTTAGCATCGAATATGTTGATAAGTTGTTTCCTCTCATTCATTTTAGGTGTTTTTTCAAAAAATGCAAAAAGGGACATTTTCTATTTGAAAACTATTTAGTTTTGCAAGACATTGTGCTAACTGTAATGAGTATAAAATTATCTCTTGGAACCTGAGATGGTAACGAACAGAATATTCATAATCTAGTTGGAAGTATATATATAAAGAAAAAACATTTTAATATTCTTTTATTAAAATAAAAGTTTAAAAAGTGTTGCAAAATAAAGTTATTATATATAAATAAAAGTATAATAAAAGTAAATAAAAGTAAAACATTTTTAGTTTTAATGAATATGCATGTATTAAGTTTATATAATGACACATGTAACTATATAAACTTAATATAGAATGTTAATCCATTTTACATACACATTTATTTCTTCTATAATTTTTTTGTGACATGTGGAACCCCTGGGTATGCTTTGTGGGAACCCTAGGGTTCTGTGGAAAACATTTTGAAGACTACTGCTCTAGAACTTATAACTATTCCCCACAAAACATTAAATTTTTAATTCCTAATGCTTTTTAAATGTGAATATTTTCTTTTTTTCAAGTACCTCATGTTATACTAATTATAATGAGTTTCATTGTGCTGCTACCACTTATTTTTTTTTTTGTTTGAAAATTCTCAAAAACGCTTTAAATTTGAAATCTTCTAGGGTTTTGAGAAAAAGTATATGAACTAAAATTCAGCATGAAGAAATATTACTTTATAGGTTTTATGTCTATTTATACCATGATATTAAATTTATGTTCATTTTGTGAATGGTAGAGTTACAAATTCAGTATTTTTCAAGCTTTTATTTGAAACAATCTGATATGTATTATTTACTGCTTTGTCATGTATCAAAATTTTTTAAATATATAATACAGATATATCTCATTATT
This sequence comes from Trichonephila clavata, assembly GCA_019973975.1. Classification (NCBI taxonomy): domain Eukaryota; kingdom Metazoa; phylum Arthropoda; class Arachnida; order Araneae; family Nephilidae; genus Trichonephila; species Trichonephila clavata. The sequence continues at coordinate 97,799 of BMAO01005445.1, forward strand.
TTACACATATTTACGATGATTCGAGGTTGAGCTAATAAAAGAAAATATCAATATTTTGATTAATTTTGGGGTACCATGTTGCCTTGGCAAAAAGTATGTATGGTTTACCTCTATTTTTTTTTGTTCAACTTTTTTCAACATAATATAAAATGTATACTGGTTTAAATGTTTGTCGAAAGAAAAAATTTTAAAGTTTAAAATATGAACATTCAAATTTATTCTTATTATTTAAAATTCTTTATTCTATATCTCTGGATCTGAAACCATTTTTTTTTTGTACTAAATTATACAGGATGCAGAACACATGCATATCAATATTTTTATTCCATACTAGCTGTTACCCACTACTTTGTCCGCTTGGAATTTAACAAAAAAGTGTTGGTTCAGTTTGCAGAGTTTACAAAAACTTAATAATTCTGTATTCCATGTAAAGAAATACCTATGATAAATTGAATGTAATTTTACTACTTTGTGATATTAAGAGCGGATGTGCCTGATGGTGGCGACATGCGCTTAGGCCGTATGTTTTATTTTAAGTAATATATGTAGCTCCCTATTTCAATCGGATATTGTTCACCATTACATTGGTTTTAATTTTGTTTTTGCAGAGCCCTAATTTTTGTTCTAAAATAAAACCCCTTATAACATCAGCTGTCTGACAGTAAAAGCCCCATCAAAATCAGTCTAGGTGTTTCAGACTAGCTGGAACAAACAGATAAAAATATATACTTTTAAATGCATTTAGTAAAAAGCTGTTAATTTGAAATTACAGAAACTTCAATTTTATTTATTTCTACAGATTAATCTTTTACATAAATGCACAATTAAAAATTGAAAAAAGGCTGCATAGTATTTTGGGCACTTACCTACTATCGCAACAATGTGTCAACATTCAAAATAACTCGTCAAGTTGGCAACCCCTATTTTGCATGTGTTGAAAGCACTGAATTGGCAGCCATGTGCTTCATTTCATATAATGTTGCCCATATGGTTGCAATAATACACAAGTACCATATTTCTTGTAATCAATGAGTTAAAATTGTAAAAACAAAAATTTAAATTTGCAAATGTATTTATTAATTTTTATTCTTGATATATATTTACAAATAAGAATTTAAATTGTTAGCATATATATTTTCAAAAATTAAATAGCTATTATCTATTAAATACTTTGCTTGTATATATGGAATTGTAAAGCCTTACTTTGTTTTGGTAATAATTATTTTCTGTTATTTTATGTGATCATTCTTTAATTATGGTAATAAATGAAAGCTTATTTTTTATGTTCTCTGAAATTTCTTTTAGGAATAATTTTTCTTTTTACAAGATGTTCAAAATAAAACATCTTTGTAAATTTGTATATACTGTTACCATTCACTTTAATGCCTGATTATTTTAATCAAAATAATAAACTTACCCAAACTTATTGTGTAGCCTTAGTTTAATACTTAAAGAAAACATTTATTACTTTATCAATTTTAACCCCTTATGGTTTTTCATGTCATACTACACAATGACGAGCTACACTCGTTGTGTGATTAAAGTTACTGAATATGATAATTCCGAACTCTCTCCAATTGAGGTTTTCGAAAGAGTAATATTTTTATTTTATCTATCAGTGTTCATTACAGAAGTATTTGTGTTCTACTCAACACATTGAGAGTTTCAACTAACACCCAATGTCTTTTCCTCAAAAAACCAGTGTCAAAATGATTTGTAAAAGAGAAATGGCTCCGTTAATCAAAAGGCCGGCACACTGCAATAAAATAATTTGGAAAAATAATCATGCTGAAATTTCAACTCCATAAGTTTTTTAATGTCTTAGCAGTTATATATATACATTTAACATAATATTTAGCATTTACATAAACATTCTTAAATCTCGTCTATACTAGGCAGCTACAACTAATCACTTCATTCTATTGAAAATGTTATGATCCAGTGCTACTTGAAAGATTAAATAAGGGATAAAACATCTGTTCACAGCATGCCTCAAGGTTAAATAATGCAATGCTAGATACTCTTCATGATAGTTACATTAGAAAATTACATACATTGTGCTTAGCAATCTAAAGCAAAATGTAGAATGAGTGAACAGATGCAATGGAATGTATGTGTCTTAAATTAATAGAATTTTAGATTTTGCTCCAATTTTCGAGCAATATTTCACTTTTAGAATATCACCATGAAGTTGAAGGATTTTTAATCACCCTGTGTTACAAAAAGATTTAATTGATCTAATTTCACATTTAATTAGCTGTTTGAATCATTTTTATGAAAACATAAGTATTAAAAATGAGATTATCAGAATAAATTCCATACATATATTTTCTATAATATGCAAAATTGACAACTGAATTGAAACATTACAATTTTTACATACAATATTTAAATAAAGTTATTTTTTTACTATGCATGTGCAAATTTATCAATATTTTCACTCAGAATTTTGTTGCTAATAAAAGAGGGTAACTTATATAAACCATTCTGTTGAATATTGTGTGAATAGGTATTATATCAGAATGGTATTAACAATATAGATAGAATATTTGTTTCTCTGAATGTAGTCAGATAAAAGATTTTCCCCAAAGTGTCATTGTTTATTTCGAATGATGGATTACTAGATAACTGCAAACAAAATGAAAAAACAAATATTGACAAAAAAAAAGACAAAAGTAGAAAAATAAACAAGTTTTTTTATTAGAATTATTAAACCGATTTACATAAAGTTTACTAATATGTAAAATACATATATACAGCCATATAAATAGAAATTAGATATGTTAAATACATAAATTCATTACACTATAAATTCTCAATGTTACAGAGAGAGAACACATTTCTCCAAAACCTTTCTCACAGAAGCACAACTAACTAGTCACATAACAACCATTTAGTTGACTCTATGAGCTAGTGCATAACTGTAGACGTAAGAGTTGATGGTTAAATCAAGATACCTTTTTTTATTATATTTCTGGTGAGCAACTATTGATAGTATATACTTTCTCATTGAACCCAATCTTCTAAATAGCAATTAAACAACTGAGTAATTATAAATTGATTGCATATACTACCCCTGAATTAGCCATGTATGCCAGTAAAGGAGTTTAAGCATGAGTTTTCTTTCAAACTTTATGTAACAACCTTTTATACCTCAAATTTTAAGAGTGAAAGTAAACATTGAGTGTATCGGAGGTTTGAACTCTGTACCTTCCGATTCGTAAGCGCGTAACTTACCGCTAGACAAAAGTGATCACTCCTGTCCGGAGGTTGTTACTGGCTTATTTAGATTCCGCCACAAGTGAAACAGATTAATTAGTTTTAATATTTCATTAAAATTTATGAGGGGAAAAATTAATTTGCTGGTTTCAATATTCAACTATTTCACATTGTAAGCATTTAGAATTATAAGTAAAATTTAACTCTACACAACTCATTTCTGAAAGTGTTGCAATTTCTTTAAAACATACATATTTTATCATTTTAATAATGTTTTCATGAGTATTTTCCAATAGATAATGTAAAGTTCCAATTATTGCAGAACTTTATAAAAAATTATTTTCATTATGAATAAACATCTTTACAGAAGAGTTAAATTTTAGTTCCCTTACTGTATTTTAAAAAATTATGTAAATATTACTAAACAAAATACATTTTAAATAAATTAACTTCTGTACATAAACGTAATTATAGAATGGGAAAATTTTTTCATAAGAAATTTACCACAATGAAAATGGAACTTCAGATGAAATTATTCACAAGAATACTGCTTAAAATAATAATGCATACAGATCGCATAATTGTATATCATTAATTGAATTTTAACTTCCATAAAAAAATTTCTCATCTTTAATCCCTTTTTACTAAACCACAAAATATATTTTAGCATAAATCACTACTATTAGTTCATTGTCCAAGAGTTCAGCACATTCGACTTTGTTGGTATGCACAAATTATTGAGAATCATGTATCTGGCTAGTATTTTTATTCTAAAAATTGAGTTCTTTAATAAGTTATAAAACTATTAAGAGTGTTTTTTCCCTTAATTAGACTATATGTATGATAAAATAAATATGAACTCATACATTATATATAACTAGTGTTTTAATGCCTCTTTTGTGAATCAAGGTAAAGTAATAAATTGTTTCGTTACATGCCTTTAGGTGTTTTCTAAGAAAGTTTAGCAGCGTTCTTACCCACATGTATTGAGTAAACTATATTTCTGATGATGCATGAGAAAAGATATGGAAATGAAGAATTTTGTATGAAATTTGTAAAAAAATCAAAAATTTATATTTACACACATTTTAATAATAATTTCTAGGGAATAGAAAATTTATTTGTATACATTTAAATAAGTATTCAAATATTTGAAAAATATGCATAGTTATCTAATAATATACAATAGAAAAAGTGAGATAAAAAAGGTTTTGTACAGTTAAATTCTCAAAAAGCAATAAGCATTTTAGGGCTATTTTTTTCAGACCATTACATGCCTGTTATTTAGTAAATATAGTCGGATATCCATTTTATGAACCTCTTTATTTTACAAACTTTTTCCTGGAACTAAACACAAAGTATATTGAAAATTAATCTGTAACAAATTTCCCACATTATGACCTCTTTTTCGGGATTTAGAGACTTCGTTAAATAGAGGTCCAACAATAGAGGTTCAATTGTTAATTTATGTGATATGAGATCATTTCTAGATTAATAAATGAGTAATTCAAAGGGAAGTTCTATGACAAAGCTGATTGGTACACATTATGGTATACTATAAAATAATACAAGTTATAAATTAAGAACTAGATTTATTATTTAAGAGGTAGAAAATGAAAGATGAGTAAATAATGTGATTTTCATACTAAAATAATTCGCAGGACAGTAAAACAAAAATCATTAAAATGAAAAAACAAGTTAAAAAATAACATCTGTCACATGCAATAAATATGAAATTCCTGATTCGGAACTTATGTATTCCAGATTTTCTTTTTCTAAATAAACACCATTTTCCACGTCACCCAGGAGGTATAGTGCAGAGACGCATTACCCATTTTATCCAAATAGGAAAGGCGGGTTCCCCAATAGGTCTATTTCCTTATACAACATATTTAATAAAAAAACATTTAACCACATTTCTATATTATTTACAACAGGAACAATGAGTAATTACATATTAGCTTGTCAACCAATAAATTTGTTCATATTTTCTGACAAACTTAAGTAACATAAATTTCAATACCTTAATTTCACATTAACTTTACAACACTAAAGAAAAATCTACCTTCTCTTCTTTAGAATGAAAGTATAATTTTAAGTATTTTTCAAGGTTATACCATTGGAGCATGCATGGAAAAAATTTTCTGTGGATGTTTTTTTATTTGGCAAAAACGGTTGAGAGGCTGATATGTAACTACTACCTCATGATGTGAATTAAACATAAATGAAATATTTATGTTAAAAAAACTAAATAAATTATTTATGAAACATCTCAGTGTAAATGTTTATCTATGCGCAAAAGGAAAAAAAAAATATTACACAATGAATGTATACATTTGATCACGATGCAGCATTCAATGTTTGAATTGGGAAAGAAACGATTGCCCGCAACTGCACTTACTAAAAAACAACGAATGAAACACCAGTTGTACAAAATGTGTGTGTGTGGTGGTGGTGGGGGGGATATGAACAAAAATGAATTCTGGTTGTGATAGATATTCCACATCGAAAAAAATTTGCTGCAATTCTGTGTGGCTTGTTGTGAATGTAGCTCTTGTTCATAAACAAAATTTCTAATCAGTTGATAGTGGTTTCTTATAAATTCGATGCAAAAAAAAAGTTTTGCCTGGGGTAAAGGATTTCCACTGTAGCCAACCACCCTGACTTGCTTTTGATTTCACTCATTTAATTTGTTCCGTCGTGATTAAAGGGTCACGCCATGATTTATCAAAGAAACATGGGAGAGATTAAATTTGCTCTTAGTTTGGTTGGAATGAGTGATTTAAAAATAGTCAAAAGAATTGAAGGTGGAACATAACTTTTGCTGTTTCTTATTTGATAAAATGAGCGATTTAAAATTAGTCAAAAGAAATGAAGATGGAACAGAACTTTTTGTTTCTTTTTCTCTTAAGAAAAACAACATTCATCAGAGATCACAAATAAACAGCAAGAAACTACAACAACTCAGCAATGCCATCCATATCTTTAGTAACCTTCAAGAAACCCCAATTTCACGGTACCATCCATATCTCTAGTAACCCACAAAGAAATTGTAGGATCATACAAAATATATTTAGCATTGGGTTAATTTTCTTTTGAGTTAATTCTTTTTATTTTAAAGTATAAGGGGCCATATACACAGTGTCCTTTCAGTAACAAAAGAGTCATTTTATACATTACACTTTAAATTCACAAAGATAGTATAATTTAAAGAAATTGAAACACTGGTAATTACAGCTTCAATTCAGATTCACCAATGGGTACTATAATATAAATTTCACAATAGCTTAACATTACTTTAAACAAGTTTAACATGTTTCAAAACAAATGCATAAATTTAATTTAAAACAATAAGAAAAATTGCTTGCTTGATGCTGGTTTTTGAAATATAATATAATAAACATGTTTCTCAATATACAAGGCAGGGAAAAAACTCCCCCTCCAACACATTTCTATAAGTGAACTGGCATCATTAGTTTTTATATTTACTTCAGGTTTGGTGAAACTTATTTAGATTAGTTATTTCAAGTTAAGTAGTTATATAATAATACAAAATTAAAATACCATTGCTTTCAATGAAGTATACCAATGTATAATGAAAAATCTTAGCATCAGATACCTTTAAGTATTACAGGAATAATCCACTTGGTACACATATGTCCTGAATTCACCATGGTTCAAGTAGGTACTTTTTTTGTTTAAAAAAACAAATGCTAATTTACTGATATATATGCATTTGAATGCTAGTAAAAATTCTCAACTGATTTTTCTGTTTTGAGGACTAATTTAAGTGTCAGAAATTAGCAACGATATTTTATGGAACTGCAGCGAGTCAAATAAATATGTTAAATAAGATTCTAACTTATTGAAATTCAAAGAAATAAAAACCACTAAAGGTTGTTTTATTTTATTAAACACCAAGTAAGTGGTAAACTTTACCACACATTTAATTATCAAAGGATGAATAGTATACTGCCTTTGAAACAGAGATAAAAAGATAATGACTGAAATTTAAGCATAAATGCTTTTAATGTTTATTATTCTAATTAAAATGGAAGTCAAAAAATTTCCGAACAATCAAGAGGAAAAATTGTTCCCTCAATTTTTACTGGAAAATAAACTGACTCCTGTTTTTAACACACTTTAAGAGCGTTTTCAAAATTTCACAAATCTGCTTTATCCAACAGATAGCGTTGTTTGCAACTCGGATGACATCATAAAGATAACTTTTGTTTTCTGGAAACCTATCGTTACTATAGCAACGGGGTGTGGTGTAGAAATGATTGACAGATGTAGTCGGCATGAGAGCGCATGCGCTCTTTGAAGAACCAGATGGAAGACAGGAAAAACGGGGAGGGGGTGAGGAAAGAATGGGAAAGAGTTTTCTACAAATAGTTTCAACACTTGAATAAGGTTCTGTCACTGCCGCACAAAATTGTATGCAGAGACATTTTTTTTTTGAAAGCCGTGCTAGTGGATAGGTATTAAAATGTGCATTGCACTTCTAAGTATTAATAGTTCTGGAATCTACTCAAAAATACATTTTTCGGCATAAATGATGAGGCTAATCAGTCTAGATTTGTCGGAAAAGATAGGATATATTTGCTTAATTTGGGTATAATTATTATGTGAGTTTTTCCCATTCATATGGAAAATAATTGAGTGTAATGCACTTGATATTTTGTCACATGAATTATTGTATTTCAGGGTAGGCCTTTGAGTACAACATTTTTGAGGTAATTCTATTGTAGAATTTTACTGTTTCCTAGTTTCGGATGACATTTATCCCTTTTTGTGGAAATTGGTATTGTAGTTTAGAAATCATGTAATTAATTTCAACTTTTCTATAAAATCATCGTTATAAGGCTCCGGATTTTTAGGAAAAAAACGTTCAAATTGTCTCTTGACAAATACGTCTACATTGTCTTAGGTATCATAAACAATGCCCATAAGTTTAAGAAGGGAAACGAAATATGGGTGGGGGTTTTAATTTTTCGACGAAGAATTTGGTAGATCTTTATTTGAAATTTAGAAAAAGTATTTTTTTTTCGTGTTTTAGGGGATATATTTGTTTTATTTATCTTTGTTACCTTTATTTATCGATCTAATTCTCTTTGTTTGATAGAAATATGCGAAATTTTAATAAGTTTCTTTCTGCTCATATCTCTTAGATACAAATTGTATTTGAAATTGTCATTCAAGGATGCTTATTATGGAAATAAAGTTTCGATTTGAATCTTTAAAAAGAAAATGTCATTTTTCTTAGAAAATATTAACTACTGCACTTTTTTGTCAGTCCTTTTTTAACAGCATTCCATTTCTTGTTTTACAAATTAATGCTATTTCCAATCAGGGGCATAGTTACCGCGTATCAATGATACGGGGCCCCAAGCTTTGAGGGCAGCCACCCAAACGTGTAAGCAAAAAATCGCAGGGGTGGCCTCAGAGAGTGCCCTCAAGGATGATACAGGGTCCACTCAGGACCAGCTCCGCCAGTGTTTTCAATACTCATGAAAATGTGACACAAATTTCCCAGCCTTCAATTAAATTATTATATTCATTGAATTAATTTTCAAGCTAAGATTCCTTTTTTTATTTCCTACGTGCAACGTTTTCAGAATATTTATTGTATATAGTCTGCGTTTGTACTCTCATAATGTTATTTTTAGTGTGGCCGATTATAAGCGGAGATAAAATCGGTGCATTTTTGTGATCGGCTCTTTTATTTTGAATTTTTACTGCTTTGATATTCTTTTCTAGTAACACGATTGCGATGCTTAAATTCCCCAGAGGAGCGGTGTGGAGAACAGTAGTGCGCTTTTGAAATCTGATGTTGCTATCAATTTTTTCATGAAATTATCTTAATAAGACCCATGATTTACAGAGGAAGTTCTTCAGTGAATTCACGAGCATGTTTATGATTGTTGTCTTGGATAACAAAAATAAAGTCCATCGGGCTAAGAAGAGGGAAGGGATTTTAAATTTAGTATATCTTCAGTTGGGACTTGAGGAAAAATATAATTTCCGAAGTTTTATTTTTGTAGAGAGAAGTAGTGGAGGGAGACGATATACACTGGTGTGCAAAAATTAAGGACGAGACGGTTTTTTCAATATAACTTTGTACAAAAGCATTCCAAATCAACACATTTAATACCGTAAGATCCCCAATACGTAAAGACATGAGTAATGTAAGCAACACTTACTAAAAGAGAAATCAGAGGGATAAAAAGAAGCTTTATTGAAAAAGTAGCATGGAGCGCAATGCGACTGAAGGCCGAAACATCTCTGTGATGGGTGTCCAGTAAGAAATATCCGGTCTTTAGTAGGGGATATGATCTCCCCTAACTGCTAGGCAGGTTTCACAGCGTCTGCCCATGCTGAGAATGAGGGTGTCAATGAGTTGTTGAGGCATTGCTGCCCATTCGTCTTGCAGCGCCAATCCAAGCTCCGGAATCGTTACTGGTGGTAAGGTACGAGCTGTCAAGCGCCTGCCTAGAAAATCCCATACATGCTCGAATGGGATTGAGATCCGGAGATCGTGCAGGCCAATCCATACGTTCAATATCCTCACTCTCTAAGAGCTGTTCGGCAGCTACTGTGCGATGACATGGTGCATTGTCGTCCATGAAAAGGAACGGCGGACCCATAGCGCCTCTAAAAAGGAATCTCTAGAATCTCGTTACAATAACGGGTCCCGTTGACTGAACCTGTGTCGAAGATGTGAAGGTCTGTACGACTACCAAGCATGATGCCTCCCCAAACGAGAACACCGCCACCTCCATACCTGTCCCTTTCAATGATGTTTGAGGTATGATTGCGGCTTCCCCGCTCTCTCTAGATGAGTATGCGATGAGAATCGCTACTCAGAGTGAATCTGCTCTCATCTGTAAAGAGTACTCGTCCCCATTCATTGTCTCTCCAATTCCGGTGTTCCCGGCAATACAGAGAGCGCCTTCTCCGATGGGCAGCCGTTAGAGGTACACACCGTACAGGGCGTCGTGCATACAGACCACCACCGTGCAGTCTTCTGGCCACGGTAAAACGCGATATCGGTCGTCCAGTGGCCTGTGTAGTGTGTCTAGCGATTTCTCCCGCTGTCTGCCGCCTGTTTCTTCTGGCCTGTAAGGCAATATACCGGTCATCTGCGGGTGTGGTTCCTCGTGGACGACCACTACTGAACCCCCGGATAGCTGTTCCTGTAGTTTGAAATTGTCTCCAAAGTCGTGAAACGATGCTGTGAGCAATTCCGGACACTGCAGCCACACTTGTCACACTGCGACCTTCTTCCAACTTCCCAATGATTCGACCTCGGGTAAAAGCATCCAGATGTCGTCTAACAGATTGATTATTCGCCATTTCTCGCTGAGGCAGCAACTCGGTGTGATTTTAACTGCTATACGGTGTGCAATCTCTTTGCCAGAAATACTAATCTTACACCGACAACATGCTTTACTACTCAGACACTCCCCATTACGTCTACCTGCATATCTGCGCATGTGCTACCGTACATCACCTCACTTAATCTCCTGATTGGTCTTTCTGTCCGCTCTGCCTCTTCGTTCAGCTGATATGCTAATTTTTCGACTTCGTCCTTAATTTTTGCACACCAGTGTATATATATACGTGTATATGTGAATATATATATATATACGTGTATATATGAATATATATATATATATAGTGTTATAAAAATGGAAGAAACCAAAAAAGTCAATGGACTAAAAAGGATACCTATTATGATTTCTAAAGCTGTTACTGAATTAAGACCAGCAGATTTGGGTTATATATCTATCTATATATATAAAGCAGAAAAGCGACTCACACTGGCTGACTGACTAATCACGATATCTCCGGAACTATTCAACCTACAGATATGAAAATTGGTTTTTAAACTATTAGACGTACAGTCTTGAAATTTGGTAAAAGATTCCTTTCGCAGAGTAGAGAACCGCTACAAAATGGATTTCGCGAAAATTAAACCACAAGTTTCATTTCGAGGGATTAAGGGGCGTAATGGATATAAATATTTCCGTTTTTTAAACTATTATACCTACCTGCTTGAAAATTGCTGGGCATGTTCCTTTCATGGAACAGAGTTCCATTAAAACGAAACATTAAAACGAAAATAAACCCAAAGGAGGGTTGCGAGAGGTCACGGGGAATTATGGGGAAAAAATCCCGTTTTTGAAATGTTAGACCCACATACTTGAAATTGGTTTAGCATGTTTCTTTTGTTGAACAGGGATCTACTAAGAATGTATTTTAGGAAATCAACTCCTGGGGGAGCATGGGGTTACTGAGTTGTATTGACACAAAAAATTTCCTTTTTTCGAAATACAAGGTCTATAATAGTGGAATTTGGTTTGCATTTTTCATTTGTTAAATTGAAATCCGCTAAGAACAGTTATATTGGAGAATGTTTCTCAACGGAATTACGGTAGGAATTGATAATAAAAACTTCGTTTTTACTCTATTAGACTTAGACTTAAAATTTGCCTTGCATGCTTACTTTATGGAGTAGAGTTCCACCAAAAATTGGTTACGCGGAAATCCACTTGGTTATAGGGTACGAAGGTACAAACATACTTCTATACTTCAATTTTTAAAATTTTTAGAAAATACAAATTAGAAGTCCTGTTCTTTTTTTATATCAAGAGTCGAGAGTTACAGGTATATATATATATATATATAAACAGTATATATTTATAAAACGTCCTGAAATACCCAGCGAAGCGGGCGGGTAACGGTTAGTATATATTGATGGGTGGCTTGGAGGCTGGAAGGCTTAGATGCTGATCGGGTTTGAAGATGGTCCCTAAGACACATGTAATGTGTGTATTCCCCTTGTTTTTTGTTGACAGGATGTTGTCGTATTCTTAAGTTGAGGGGTCCCAACGGCCGGTCAGGAAAGTTGAATGGACTCATAAATTTGAAGAGGAGTCGAGAAATTTGTAACTTTGCGCTTGGTTCCAGACCAATGACTAGGCGAGACCAAAGGGCGTGCGCATGAAAAAGGGGGTAATTTGCCCCCACTTAAAAGAAGGAACCGGGACATTTCTCGGCAGATTAGCAGATTACAGATTAACAGAGTTTTTAAAATTTGGTCAGACTGATCATACCCCAAGCTCCACCCATCGCCATGCCTCCGTTTCAGATAAGTGAAATGTTGTAGTATTCTTATTCTTAAAATTTTAATAGTGTTTTTATTTTAACTTAGTGATATGTTTTAAAAGTAATAAACGAATTTGTTTTAATTTAATCCGAGTAATTCATTAATTCTTGTTGTCTTTAATTATGATTTAAAAGTACTAACCACTATCATGATGCAGACATTAGTTAAATAATCGAACCTGCGTAAGTCATAAGATGTTAAATTAAAGTAGTATTAGAGGAGCGCTGCATTAATATATATATGTGTGTGTGTGTTTTGTAGCAATTTTTAAATTCCGTTTTTTTTCTCCTTGATCTTTATATCTATGGTTGGGCATGGTACGCTCTTGGAAAAAATAACGGAATGGCTTTAAATATGTTACTAGTTTGAGTAGTGATGTTAAGGCTACACAGTGCCCGTTTTAAAGACAGTAATATTGAAAGTAATTTGTGTTTTCTTTTTAGATTATATTATTAAATTTATTCTTCAAATAAAAAATTTTTTACCGTTCTTAATTTTAAAAATTTTAACAGTTACATTTAAACTCTGCCTTCCCTTGACAAATAACGATAGCCAGGTGGCGCTACTTGTTCTTGGGGGAAAGGAGAACGTTTTTTTCCCAGAGTTCTTGTTCCGCCGGATGGTCCCCGAGCCATGGATACACGTGGAGTCAGGGAAAACCTTTCCCTCCTTTTAAGTCTTATGTTTTTTTGTTTGTGTGTGTATCTCCTTGTGTTGTGGAACTTCATGAACATTAAAAATATCTTGTTCCTGTAACCATCAAAGGCTGCATTACTGTACTATTTCACAACATGGGAGCATTACAATGGCTGCCCAACGTGTTTTCTTTTACCGGCATTTTGCTTTCCTTCGACAAGTAACCACGTGTATAACGTGTTATGTGTGTGTCGCCCTGACACTAAATGTGAAAGTGCACGATTTTATTGGAAAACCCAAAGTGAAAGTGTTATGTATGTGTCGCCCTGACACTAAATGTGAAAGTGCACGATTTTATTGGAAAACCCAAAGTGAAAGTGTTATGTATGTGTCGCCCTGACACTAAATGTGAAAGTGCACGATTTTATTGGAAAACCCAAAGTGAAAGTGTTATGTATGTGTCGCTCTGACACTAAATGTGAAAGTGCATGATTTTATTGGAAAACCCAAAGTGAAAGTGTTATGTGTGTCTTGCTCTGACACTAAATGTGAAAGTGCACGATTTTATTGGAAAACCAAAAGTGAAAGTGTTATGTGTGTGCCAGAGGAAAAAATCATCGATAGTGTGTTGAGTAAAAAGTGAAAATATCTTATGTGAATTCATCTTATGTCATTTAAATGCGCGAATGGTGCTTGCAACATATATATATATAATCTGTTCTTTTAAAGAAAAATCTCTTTCAGAGATTGTGTGGTTGGAGAAAACGAAAAATTAAATCTGTGAGTAGATGCAACAAATCTTTTGTAAATAATATTGAAGAATGTGATTGTGTATGTTTCTTAAAATATTAATATATATATTTTGTTTCAAATAATTTAATATTCTTGTTTATTCTTATTTCAATCTGCTGTTTAAAATACCTTGAAATTTAAACTGTGAAAGATCATTTCTGCTTTCAAACAGAAGCAACTTGTTTAACAATATTCATAAATATATGTGTGTTTTAAAATAATTGCTATATAATAATTTGCTACAAACAATTGCTATATTGAGTAAACGATGAAATTCTTGGTTATAATTATCCGAAGTCGAATAATTTTTTTTAAAAAAAAGTTCAAATATTAAAAAGAAAAGTATATGAGTATCCACTTCCTTTTTCTGTGCTTGTGTTAGTTTAAACTATGATTCTCATCCAGAAAATGTGATATGCTGAATAAACAAATAAATAAAATAGGGAGTAGACAGTTCAAGGTTGTTTGCAAAATGTTCTTTATGACTGAGTTCTATTGATTTTTTTTTATTTTATTATTTTTTGTTGTTGCTGATAGAATAATAAGCATATTTTAAGTGTTTGAAGGTATTATGGTATATTTTGGATATAAATGAATGATCATTCTAAGGATTTTCACAATCAAATAAGAGGGGATTTACAATTGTCATTATTTAAAGTGTATATATATTAAGTACTTTGAGAATTTCATATTCCTAATTAAGATTCACAGTGTGGTATATTTAGCCTTTAAATGTTTTTCATGTAATAAGTATATACTTTTAGCATAGCATAACATGTAGTGACAGTTTTTTCAATGTGCTGTTGTGTCTCATAATTAACTTTATATTTGATACACAGCTGAGTTTGTGGAAATTTATTTAGATTTTCACGGGATCTTTTTATATGTTATGAAATGTTTCTCTTATTTATGTTTTTTTTCCCTACAGGGAAGCAGTTGTTAATGAGTAGCTAATATGTAATAATTGCTTATTGGGATAACTAACTTAATTTACAACTTCCAGTATACATAAAAAATTGAATTTAGTTTTATTTAAGAGATAAATATGGCTTTCCTCTCAAAGGGAAAAAGATAGACCTCTATAATTTAGAATTGAGCTACGAGTTGATGTAACTTCAGATGATAAAATCATCGATTTGCGTGAGAAAATCACTTCATGCTCATTCTTTAAGGATAATGAGCAGTTTGTGAAAGAAATGCTGGATAACATTGTTGATGAACGTAAAGCGCTTGAAGATGAAGCCATAAAGAAAATAGAACGGGAAGACAAGTGTCTAGCTGAGCAGAGAGCATTTGAGCTTGAAAAGCTTAAATTACAAGCAAAAAATCTCTACCGTCCTTAGGTAATGCCCCTCAAATGGATTCTAGCCCCATGAGGCTCGACCTGAAAACAGTATTACCCACATTTATTCCTGATAAAGATGACATGTCATTGTTCTTAACAGTGTTTGAAAGACAAATGAAGCTTTTAAATGTACCTGCGGATTTTTGGGTATCACACTTAATTGGAGTCCTTCCAAGTGATATTGGCAGATTAATTGCAAGAGAACCAGAAGAGATGTTTAAAAATTATGCCCACATTCGCAATATTTTATTACAAAGGTTCAAACTGACAGCTGACCGTTTCAGAGTTCTTTCAGTAGACATCAGAAACAGGATCATTCCACATGGAAAGATTTCTTTTTTGAGCTCAGAACCTTCTTTGAAGGTTGGCTAAAGGAATTAGAAGTCAACTCTTTTGACTCGTTGAAAGATCTCATCATTGCAGATCAAATTAAAAAAAAATGTCCTCCCGAGTATAAGAATCATTTCCTTGACAGTTGGGAAAAACTTAATGATCCAGTCGTGTTAGCTGAAAAGCTGGACTCGTATGAAAATGTTAAACTTCCTTCTCAAAAACTAACAAAACTCCCCAAACCACCAGAGTTAAATAAACCTCGGTTTCCTAGAAACACGGGCAATCCGGAGTTTAGAAAGCCTAATTTATTCAAAGTTGAAAAGAATGTTTCCGGTAACCACAACAGTACTTCTGTTAACTCTAGCTACATGCCAGCACGAAATATTAACACTGGTTGTCACCCACCTATTTCTTGTTATGGTTGTGGCAACCTGGATTTATTAAATCAAAATGTCCAAAATGCTTTACAAAAAAAAGAGACTGCCTCTGTCAATGCCATACAGATGTGCACTTGTCTTACCACTCCAGTAGCTCTACTTGACATTCAAGTTTATGAAGCTACAGGCACAGTTTGTGCTGATACAGGAGCAGCCAGTCAGTTGGGGAGAATTAATGTTTAACTTTTTAAAGAATCGTGGACAAAAATTCACAGAGTTTCACCTTTCTATGTATTTAGCTGATGGTCAGCAATCCACATCCCTTGTTAAAAAGCTAAAGTGCCAATCACCATAGGTGGACGAACTTTCCAAACCGATTTAATTTTTTTGCCAAATGCAAAGGGTAACCGCACCCTTCTAGGTGTTGACTTTTAAGGACATCAGGAATCGTAATGGACATGCGTAATAATTTTTGGTATTTTGGTAACAAACCAAGCTTCAAGATACCTTTCTCAAAAGATGTTCCTTTGCCTGTAGACGACAGCACTGCCAAATAAATAGTAGTTCCTGTCCGCAAATTCAATTCTTAGTGATGTTCCATTACAAATCAAACCTGTTGATGAAACTGAGATTGAATATCTCCATTTACGAGAAGAAGAAGGACAGGCCCTGAATGTAGAAGAAAGAAATTATTTGATGGTGCTACTTAATGAAAGTAAAGATGTTTTCAGACCCGGGGAGAACCAACTCCATTCGTGAAACACTTTATAAACACAGGTGACCACCCACCAGTTTCAACTGCACCTTATAGATTATCTCCAAACAGAAAAGAACTCTTAAGGAAAGAAATGATAAACTTTTGGCTAATAATATTATAGAAGAATGCGAGTCCCCATACGCAGCTCCAGTGGTTTTAGTGCCCAAGTCTAATGGATCTGTTAGGTTGTGCATAGATTATCGTAAATTAAAGCGATTACTATACCTGACAAATATCCCTGCCCCTTATGGATGCTCTTTTACATGATGCAAAATCTTCTGCTTTTATGTATACCCTTGACTTAAAATCCGGTTATCATCAAGTAGAGGTTAATCCAGCGGACCAGGACAAGACTGCATTCGTTTGCTCTTTTGGTACATTTAGGTACAAAAGAATGCCCTTTGGACTTCGCAATGCCCAGCGACCTTTCAGCGTCTTATGGACCAATTTCGTAATGGATTGCCAAATGTAAAAATTCTGGTGTATTTAGACGATATCGTTGTGTTGTCTGAAACGTTTGAACAACACATTGAGGACTTAAGAAGGGTCTTCGACAGACTTAAAAAATTTAAATTATGTGCTAACAGAGAAAAATGTAAGTTTGTTTGCTCTCGTGTAAAATACTTGGATTATGGATAACTCCTAAGAGAATAGAGGTGGATCAAGATAAAACTGCAGCGATACAAACATTCCTTCTCCGAGAAATCTAAAGCAGCTACAGTCATTTTTACAGACCTGCTCATGGTATAGAAAATTCATCCGAATTTTCAGATATTGCTAGACCCCTTAGCAACTTGACAAAGAAAAGTACTGCTTGGAAATGGACGGGAATTGAGCAACAAGCATTCCAGACCCTCAAGCAATTTAATAATCCCGCCAATACTGAAGCAAGTTGATCCTAAAAAGCCTTTTATCATCCGGACGGATG